>JACGAQ010002257.1:27500-43784 GCA_014119065.1 Orius insidiosus | reverse complement strand
CTTCAAAGCTGACAGACAGTTCATCTCTGTTTGCTCCACAAAGACAACATGATGATGAGGAAGCTGTGTCCGTGATGAATTGCCTGATCTTACCGTCATCGTTAAATGTAATTCATGTGGACTGTGAAGCAGATGTCGTTGATTTTGACTGAGGTCGTGGCGAGATTTTCGATTTCCGATTTCACACTGTTGGTTTCGGTAATAAATTTAGAGAGTGGACTGTAATTTTGGGTTGTGGTTAATATCCAGGGAAAGGAAAACGAATATGCTGGATAGGTACCTGATTTTCCGTTGCGTCGGTCGTGGAGCTCGGAGAGGCCTCTCCTGGTCGATTCGCGGTTGATCCCGGTGTCGGTGATGTTCCGTTTCTGGTTTGGAAAATCGTTCAGGGGGTGGGAAAAGAAAACTGGATAAACTCTTGGAAGGTCTAGGGACAATCGTTTTTGAGGGTGGTATCTTGAGGTGGAGATGAAAAAAAGGTCCGTTACTTTCGGAGTTTCAAAAGGGAAGGAAGGAAAAAAACTGAAGGAAAAATTCTGGGAGGGAAAAACCAATGGTACCACCTTAATATAATATCGTAAATTTACCTTACGGTTTTAAACATACCGCCCACCAAATTTTGGACCTTACAAAATTTGAAGAATTAGGATAGGGAAGAGGGATCTTTTGTAAAGGAACTTAGGGTTTGGGGATATAAAGCGAGAATTCAAATTAAAATCTCCTTGTGGGTTTACTACGTCCTCCGTAGCAAGAAATAATCAAAATTACAAAAACTCGAAATGAGTCTTTAAATCGCCACGGCATATGGCCGTTCATCAGTCCGCCTGAAGATGGCAGGGAACCAAAGGATCAAACAATGAATTAGAAGGGATACTCCAACCTTGAGTGTCATAAATTAAAATAAAATTCAACTGGTAAAAAATGCCGCCGTGAGCGAATAGGTAAGTGAAATTTGCCCTTAAGAAATCCTTGTTTCTCTAAGGAAGGGGACGAGCAAGTGAACCGCCCGAGTGATCTTCCCTTTGGGGGATACCAGCGTAGCTACCCTTGTTACGCCGTCTTTTCCGGGATGGGTCTCCTCGACCCTGGCGATGGGCCATGATAAGGGGGATGTTTTGGTGGATTTAATGAAAACAACGTCGCCTGGACTGAGGTTCTTTTGGGAAGTTCGCCACTTAGAGCGTTGAGACAGAGTATTTAAGTACTCTCGGGACCATCGCTCCCAAAAGGCCTGATGGAGTTGACGAATTCGATTCCATCTGGTTCGGGGTATTACATCTAAATCGAGGATCGGTTCGGGAGAACACACTAGAGGGGCGCCAATCAGAAAATGTCCGGGGCTCAAGTAATTGGGGTCATCGTTGACCTCCGAGGGCAATGCACAAAGGGGACGGCTATTGAGGACGGCTTCGATCCTACAAAACAAAGTGCCTACTCTTCCACAGTATGCACCGCATCTCCTATCAAACGGTATAGAAGGGACTTAGCTGACTTTACAGCCGCCTCCCAGATACCACCGAAGTGAGGGGCCAGAGGGGGTTAAAGCGCCATTGGATGCCTTTGGACGTTAGGTGGTTAACAACGATTTCGGCGTTGGCTCGTAACGTTGACGCAAATTCACTTAGTTTGCGTTGAGCTCCGACAAAGTTACGACCACAATCGGAAAAAATAGTATTAGGGCATCCTCTTCGCGCTACAAATCTGTCCAATGCCGCCAGAAAAGCATGGGGTATCCAGCGCGGTGGCTAGCTCCAAATGGACAGCCTTGGTGCCATGCAGACAAACACACATAGGTAGCCTTTCGTAATGGGAGATCGTTTAGGAGGCGCTCTTTGCACATAAAAGGCCCCGCGAAATCTACCCCTACGTGGGAAAAGGGCCTACTAGGGTTTACTCTGGCCGAAGGGAGGTCGGCCATTTGGGATTTAAAGTCACCCGTCGGAACTTGTGACATGTTAACATTGGTGGGTCCGTTGCCTTAACAAACTTCGAAGGGAAATTATCCAAAATTCCCTGGTGATCATAGCACGAACCGTGTGACCGGAGTGCAATGACACCTGGTGAATGCTCGCAGATGAGACGAGAAAGATGGGACCTTTTCGGTAACAAAGTGGAAATTTGGATTCATAGGGTAGCGAAGACCTGACTAGGCGTCCGCCCACCCTAAGGAGACCACCCGGGTCTAAAATAGGGATAACGACAAAAGACTTCGAGGCTCCTTTCCTTGACGAATCTGATCGATTTCTGCCTCAAAATGCCCTTTTGCGCCATTTGACGCATAACGTCAGCGCCCTGGTGAGTTCTGAAGAAGTAAGAGGTTCATTTCCTTTTGAAACCTTACTTCTCACCCGGTCGATAAATCGGTTTACATAGGCCATCACTCGTTTTAGATGAGACAAATTAGAAAATCTTTCCAGGATCTCTTCCGACCCTTGGCTCCCTGGCTCACACAAACATTGATAGTGGTGGTTGACTTCTTCGGGGTCCGAATCCAATGAAGGCTCCGCAGAAAATGGATCTCACAGGCCAATTATCGGGGGGGGTCGTCCAGTTTGGACCCGACCACCATTCGTCAAAACTTAAAAGTTCTTGTGGGTCCAACCCTCGAGACGGTGCATCTGCTGCATTATCAGCGGATTTGACGTGGAACCATTGGGAGACGAAGTGGTTTCCAACACCTTAGCCACTCGATTTGCCACAAAAAGTTTTAAACGATGGAATGGGATCCGTAACCACGCCAAACGGAGAATCGGAAAACAATATTTTCTATTTGGAGGGTTGATAAATAATCGGAAAGGGAAAAAATCGCAATAAAACCGCTGCACACAGCTCCAACCGCGGGATGGTCAGAGGTTAATTGGAGCCAGACGGGCAAAGAGAAGTCGACAGGACGCCGGGACTGCTCTTCAACCCTTAAATAGACCACTGCTGCGTAGCCAAGGGCTGAAGCGTCGGCAAATCCCAGAATTTGCAATTTTTGAACTTCAGAAGACAAAAATAGCGGGGGACTGATACATCCTTCACGGACAGCTGATCGAAAAATTTCTTCCAAGGGCTGAGGATAGAACAGGACACCCTGTCCCATCGATCTCGCCAAAGCTTTTGTAAAAATGATTTAGCCTTGAACGTTACGGGCGCAAGGTAACCCAAAGGGTCATAAATCCTTGCAATCGTTGATAAAACCCCTTTTGGGGGACAAATTGGACTGTTTGGACTTGGTAGGTAAGACTATCGGATTGGGTGGACCATTTCATGCCTAATACTTTGGTAATGGGGTCTTCGATGTTGCTAAAGGATAGGTCTTATCCATTGAGCTAAGAGGGGCCGGTTACTCCCCCATTGCTTGAGCGTAAAACATCCCTTAGAAAAAAGATTCGATTTCTAGTTGGACCTTTTGGGCTTCTGCCTCCGAATCAGCGCCAGTAAGAATGTCATCCATATAGAGGTTTGCGGTGAGGGCTTTTGATGCTTTGGGTAAGGGTGGCCATCCCTTTTAACTAGCTCCTGAACCACTCTCAGCGCTAAATAGGGGGAACAACATAACCCGAAAGATAACCGGCAAAATTCGTATTCGACAACAGGACGGGACGAGTCTAAACGATAAAAGAAACGTTGGTAGGGTCTATCTTCGGGATGAACAGATATCTGAGGGTACATTTGGCGTATGTCGTTAGAGAGGGCAATCGGGAAGTTTCGAAATCTCAACAGAACGTCTTTGATGTCCCTTTGTAATTTGGGTCCTGATAATAATTGGTCATTGAGCGATCCATTGGCTGTCTTAAAACTTCCATCAAAAACAATGCGCAGGTTGGTGGTCGAATTTTCTTTGAAAACCCCATGATGAGGGAGGTAAAATTGCCCCGGGGTTTGGGCAGGAGTAACATACCCTTTGGTTAAATAGTCTCTTATGACGTCATTATATTTTTGGAACGAATGGTTTTGGTTGAAACGATTTCTAATCGCAAAAAACGTCGCAGTGCACCCGATTTGGACTCGGTCAAATCTGCTGGGGGTTCCCTGAAAGGTAGACGGACAACAAATCTCCCGGAAGGTTCTCGGGAATGGGTTCTAATAAAGTGCTCTTCACACCTTTTATCCATCGGGTTGGTTCGATCACGTTTCTTATGTCTTCCACCTCCCAAAACTTCGCAGGACTTCGGTTAACTCGGCCTCGTTTTTCTCAGGTGCGAGAGTAAACAGAGTATTAATTTTGCTGACGGATGACGGCCCATAAGCACGATTCCAAAAATGGTTTGGATGGCCTTCGGAAAGTTTTGGGGAAACACGATAGTCGATTGAAAGATGTCACAAAACAGATCTGCACCCAGCAGCAGGTCAACTGGGCCAGGACAATCGAACTTAGGATCCGCTAGATCAGCTGTGTTTAGTCGATCCCGAACCCACGTCGGGATTGGCTCACTGGGTATAAACCCGGTTAGGTTATCCATCACAATGGCCTGAGTCCTCAGTTTGGCACCTCAGACGAGATAGGGTTCACCGTAATGGTCATGATTGTCTCCTCCTGGAATAGCACCACCTCCAGACTAATCAACTTATCTGGGTTTGGTCTAATTGGTAACTTAAGCCCTTTCGCCAACCTGGCACTTATGAAAGAACGCTGCGACCCGCAATCCAAGACTGCCCTAGCCTTCACAAAGCGTCCATTCCGGTCGAGAATGTGAAGATCCGTGGTCCCTAACAAAACCCCTGTTTGTCCGGACACGTTGGCGGCTAACACTCTGGACTCCTCGGTTTTGGACGTCTTAACAACTTCGGGAGTAGCCGGTTTGGATTCAGGCTGAATAGCCTGTCTAGGAAAATGCACCATGGTGTGGTGCTTCTTACCACAATCTCGACAGACATGTTTGGACCGGCACTGGAGAGCAGAATGGTCACCTCCAAAACAGTTCAAACATCTTTTAGCGGCTCTTAGACGCTCGGAACGCTCCTGCGGATTCAAGACCTTAAACTGGGGGCAATCCAGGACTCGGTGCTCAACCTTACAAATAGGGCAATTTTGATTTCGATGGTTAACCTGGTGGTTCTGGGTTGGAACCTTTGGTTGAGCCAAAAACACCTTTTCGGTCGAGAGACCGCAGAGTCGACAGAAACAGAATTCATGGCCTGTGTTTGCAAGTGCAAATGTTGTTCATGGATAAACTTCGAAAATTGGTCATAAGTCGGGATCACCTTGCTGGCCCCATACCTTTGTTCAAACATCTCTCTAGTTTTGGAATCTAAGAGTCTCAAAGAATAAGTCACAAGGATAAATCCTGACAGGTCCTCCACCTTTAAGTTGCGAACTGCCTGGGCTCCTTCCAAGACAGTCGATACAAAATTTTCTAATGAGGAAAGGTCGCATTTGGTAATGGGTTTAAAATTAAAAATTCTATTAAGTTGACTTATCGCCAAAATTCGAGGGTCATCGAAACGGGTTGTCAACGCGGTCCATGCAGCTGCATAATTCTCAGCCGTAAGCGGGATGCCTTGGATTGTTTGAAGAGCAGCCCCACTTAACGAGCTGCGAAGGTAGTGAAACTTACGAATCCTATCTAAACTATCATTTCCATCGATAAGGGACTCAAACGTGTCTTTAAACGAAGGCCAAGTGTTTAAATCACCTCCAAACTCGGGTAACTTAATGGAGGGAAGTTTTAAATTTGGGACATAACCAGCCCCTAATGTCGAATCGTTGGTAGGTATGGGAGGGGGATTAGGGGTACAGATGGACAAGGTTTCATAATACCGTCTCTTGCCGTTTTACGTATGTTTGCGATGTCCTCGGTGGGAAGCCTCAAAATCCTCCTGAGTTTGACAACTTCACCGAAGACTTTCGACAGACGTTCAAAACAACCTTCCATGAAGGATAAGCGAGCACTAAGCAACCTCTTAGCCTCTTCTGTCCCCTCTTGGGTTCGTAAAAGCAAGGCCCTACGGTGTGTTTCCTCAATATCCGCGGAAAGTTCATTTAATTCTTCTAATGAAGAGTCAAGCTCGGCCTCCCTCACTAATTTCTTCTCATCACTCATCGTGACGTCTAAAGGACACTCCAAACCCAAGGAATCCAGCGAGAGATCGCCTTCAGACACCTCGTCGTCTTCGGACTTCTCGGGTTCTTCCGGCAGAATATTTTTCCTTCGGGATCTTAAATCTTGTTCGTGACTCATAAATCACCGAACGAAAGACCAAAGGAACGATTGGTTAACTTTAAGGTAAACGACAAAGTTAAAATATGAAAATTAAAATTTATCAAAGTAAACAAACAAGAGAAATTGATATCAGCTGATAAGAATCGAGAGTCGAGAGTCAACAACCTCATGCGACAATGACGTAATAACACCAATCAGGTGTACCACCTTGAAATAGGCTATTCGATTCGATTTTCGAAATTCGCCGCGGTCCAAGCGACTTGAAAATTCTTGTCCGGATTGGACTTGCGCTATTCGAATTTTCAACCACGTTGAGATTGGGGGTTAGGAAATAGGTTTTCCTCACTTTTTTAAAGGGTTTTTGGAGAAAGAAAAAGGAGATCAAGAAAGGTCTCAAAATTCGGTGGGTTTTCCAAAAAAAACAACACAAAGAATTTAAACGCCGATTTATCCGGCCCGTGCGGACCACTTTTGTTGGTTTCGGTAATAAATTTAGAGAGTGGACTGTAATTTTGGGTTGTGGTTAATATCCAGGGAAAGGAAAACGAAATATGCTGGATAGGTACCTGATTTTCCGTTGCGTCGGTCGTGGAGCTCGGAGAGGCCTCTCCTGGTCGATTCGCGGTTGATCCCGGTGTCGGTGATGTTCCGTTTCTGGTTTGGAAAATCGTTCAGGGGGTGGGAAAAGAAAACTTGGATAAACTCTTGGAAGGTCTAGGGACAATCGTTTTTGAGGGTGGTATCTTGAGGTGGAGATGAAAAAAAAGGTCCGTTACTTTCGGAGTTTCAAAAGGGAAGGAAGGAAAAAACTGAAGGAAAAATTCTGGAGGGGAAAAACCAATGGTACCACCTTAATATTAATATCGTAAATTTACCTTACGGTTTTAAACACACTTTCAACGTCATTCAATACCCTGGTTGGTGTTTCTTTGGCAAAAGCAAAGCTAATTGGACGGCACATCCTCGTGGAGCAAGGGCGAGGATTCACCCAACATTTGAGGCCATCAGAAGAAACCATTTGAAGGGGTACGGCCGAAAACATGAAAACGTTTTCGTCAGAAGTGTTACCATCACTAAAAACTTGTTTATAGATACTTTGACTTGAAGCTCCGTCACATCCCCACTTCCATGACAAAATCAAGTCAGAATAAGGTGGTAATTTTCCTTTAAGGCGGATCATACCGCCCGAGCATTTTGTTTCTAAAACAAGAGATCGCAGCACTTTCGCCCCTAAAATTACTTTCCAATATTTGAGCACTAAAAATCGTCGGAAAATTTTTTACAAAAGCTCGTTCTCCTTATTTTGGAAATGCCCATCCGGTCTTGGGAGCAGTTTTTCCGAAAAAGTTTTCCTTCGGAAAATAGAAATTTTATTTTTCGACTAAAACATTTTTTCAAAAAAACCGTCAGCCATATTGTAGGGTTTGACGAGCTGTTTCCAAAAATATTTTATATAAGAAAATCCGATGAATAGTTTCGTCGTAATCCTTCTAGAAAGATTCGGCGGAAAATGCCGGGAGGAGTAAAAGAAACGGAGGGCGCTACAATGTTTTGTTTTGATTTTTTAGTGTTCCCTCGCTCCATTGTTTTGATGACTCAACTATTTTTTCTATCTTATTACTTTTTGTTTTTAAAAAATACGGAAACATCGTCTCTTTTTGCCAACACTTTTCACGTTTTTGATTTACCTTCTTCACCAAAATGCAAAAAAATTTTAAGTTGTTTTTGTTCAAAAAAATTTCCGAGTTTTTCTTATGAACATTTTTTTAAGTTTTCTTTCTTTCTTTTTTTTTTTCGCTTTTTTTTCCGAAAAATTTTTCAAGTTATTACTTTTTTTCGAAATTTTCCAAGAGAGAAAAGTGAACAAAAGTGAGAAAAGAAAACAATCTGATAATAATAAGCGTAGATGGCGAGGATAGGGTTAAACATGTACTTTTTAAGGATCTCCAATTCTCCGGAAGACTGATGATCTTTAGGCTTTTAGCATTCGTTTTCAAAAAATAAAAACAAAACAAAAAATTAGAAGAAAATAAGAAGCATAGAAAATCAAATTTATAAAGGGGGGTTTGTTTACATTTTGAAACGATCGAAAATAAATCATCACCTGTCATACATTTCAGCTAAAAATACCCCCTCGTAATTATTTTTTTCGCTTATGTTTTCAGCTTAATTTTTCTTTGACATGATTACTCTCTTTCTCAACCTTTTAACTTCCTTAAAGAAGTTATTGTGATACCCTCCATGTCGGGTTTTTGGGGAGGGGTCTTCCGGGGTCCGGAGGGTAAAATCGAATATTGATCTTTACCGATCTCAACTTTGTCTGTGGTTCCGGCCGGCCGGCCGGCCGTCCGGCACTCCGTAGCATTTTTTTCCGGAACACTTTACAGCCACAGTTTTCATCCGATTTTCACCAAATTTTTACACAAATTTCTTTAGCCGGTGAAGAAGAATATGACGAGGGCGATTTTGAATTTCGAAAAATGGCGGAGATATGTCTGTTTGAAATTTTAAAAAATTCGCTGCGGCCGAACCGTTAATCCGATTTTCACCAAATTTTCACCAATTACTCCTTATATTTTTAAGAATTTTTGGTGCAAAAAAATTGCCACTTTTTAATTACTATTTTTATTAGTAGGGAGAAATTTCGTACTTCTACCCTTTACGAGAGGCACATCCCTAGGCCAAAGAGCCCATTATTTCTACCTTGACACTTAGAAAATTTTTCGAAAAAAAGATCTAAGAAAATTTTTCAAAAAAAAAAAAAAAAAAAAAAAGAAAGAAAAACCCGGAAAAATTTTATACTTTCCCTCCCTACTACATCCCCTTACCTTTATATTTACTACTCCGCTATACTTCCTACTCCGTTATACTTCCCCCTCCTTTATACTTCCCCCTCCGTTATACTTCCCACTCCGTTATACTTCCCCCTCCGTTATACTTCCCACTCCGTTATACTTCCCCCTCCGTTATACTTCCCACTCCGTTATACTTCCCCCTCCGTTATACTTCACCTCCCATATACTTCCCCCTCCGTTATAATTCCCCCTCCTATATTGTTACTTCTCTTTAAGGAAGTTCCCGTCGGGGCCAGCTCCAGACTAGTACTTTTATTTAATTTTTTTCTTTTCGAGATTTGGAGATCACACAAAGCGAATTTTTGATCACAATAAACGGAAAAATTATAATGCAAAAGAATAGATTGGTCCCGTTCCAGGCCATTTTGATCACACTATCCGGTTGATAACATTAACCGTGATCACATTGAGCGGCGACTACTGTAGATACTACTGGTCGGTGGTTTTAATTCTATCCGACTTTATTTTTTAATTGTTTATACAATATGAAGGAAAAATTGCGTTTTCACAATCTTCGTTCAACGATGTATTGTGTAAAAAAAGTCCGAACCAAATACGAAAATATGTAAGTCTCAAGAAATATTGGAAAGTGCGTGGCCTTGAGAGGATTAATTGTTCTCTGACCTCGAATGGGGGGATAGCGCCCTCCGTTTCTTTTACTCCTCCCGGCATTTTCCGCCGAATCTTTCTAGAAGGATTACGACGAAACTATTCATCGGATTTTCTTATATAAATATTTTTGGAAACAGCTCGTCAAACCCTACAATATGGCTGACGGTTTTTTTTGAAAAAATGTTTTAGTCGAAAAATAAAATTTCTATTTTCCGAAGGAAAACTTTTTCGGAAAAACTGCTCCCAAGACCGGATGGGCATTTCCAAAATAAGGAGAACGAGCTTTTGTAAAAAATTTTCCGACGATTTTTAGTGCTCAAATATTGGAAAGTAATTTTAGGCATCTTCCATCTCTGTCTAACACTTGGTTGAATTTTGTGGTCTGATCCGCCTTAAGGCCAGCCCAGCAACCAATCTTTGTGCGGTGGTATCACAGAGACTTTGTAACGGTATCCTAGCTGCCTCTTCAGTTACATTAATTACAGCCGGATAGCAGTCTTTTTTGGCCTTCTGGAGTTTGTTATAGGCGGGAAAAACCAAGCATAGTTTTTTTTTTCAGCACAGCCCTTATCTTCTCATACTGACTTCTTGTAAGTCCCACTTCAAAATAAAGTGCTAGGGCCTCTTCCTTCGTTAAAACTGATGGCTCACTCTCTTCCTCATCCTCATCCTCATCAGTAATAATTTCAGCCAACAAATTCCTAATCGATTCTCCTATCTCCTTCTTCCCTTCAGCTCTCAATTTGCTTTGGAGGGCGAGCGCTAGCTCCTCACAGGAGTACATATTGGCTAACTCTGCACTTCTGCGTCTTTTGGAGCTCTCGCTCAGGCTGTCAAATTCTTTGCGGGGACGACCCGTACCCAAAGTTGAGGCTGATGAATCAGATGGAGCCCACTCAAATAGCAATCGTCTAGCCAAAATTCATTGCTATTAAAAAATCGTTCTCTAATCCTGTGGCAATCGGCCCACTTTTTTTTTGAAAACATTCATAAATGTTTGAGACAATTTTCGCTCAATTGAAGGTAGATGCTCATCTTCAATTGAAAATTTTTCTGAAAAAAACTTTAACAGGCAGTCAACGTTTTTATCTGGTGATTTTAATAACTCAACCACCAGGTCTCGATTTTTCACCTTAACACTCATACTGTCTACCGCACTGTCACAGAGATGTGGAGATGACTGATTTAATGATAGCAAAATAAAAAGTAAATTAATATCAATGTTAATCCCTTTTAGGAGAATTTTATTGAAATAGGCTTTACGTCCAACTACTTAATTTCAAGGGATCGTGTTTCCATTGAAATTTACATTTTTCGAGATAAATAATCCCGTGCCCTCCTGAGAATTCGAACACATGTAAGGATTAGGATTTCTGCATTGAACGTTCATTAACTGGCTGAAAGCCACATGAGTGGGAAAAATCCGCTGACGCGGGGCGCAGAGCGTTAAGCTCGACCGACCTGTTTTTCCGATATTTGCTGTCGTGGGCTCAAGGGGTGCACCTGGCTGCAGCTAATTCTTTCACAGGCTCATTCTGCAGATTATTGGTGAATATTTGGCACATTTTCGTAGGTGCGCAAGGATGCGCAAAGAGGATACGCTCCTCTTAAGTTGAACTACTATCGAAAAACCGTGCTTTTTGATCGCAATAAAATGACTTTGGTTTCCTGACTTGAAATTAAAATTTTTTTGTACTTCTGATATTATGACTACGGAGTATGAAAAAAAATTACATCGTTCCAACTGTCAAGCACACGGATCAGGAATTTTCTTTTTTTAATTAGTTTTTCAAGTGAATTTTCACGTTTTTTGTCAGATTTACAGCTCCTAGAGCTGTGATTGGCACCCTAAAAGGCTGAAACTTGAGTTATGGCCTCTCTAGACACCTATAAATACGTAGATTGTGCTGATTTGGTAAAATAAAATACTTGAAAATTTTGAATTATAAGCGCTTTTTCCCGATTTTGGCCCACTGTGCGACGGGTCAAACCGTCAGGTCAAACTGAAGGATAGGAAAAAGTGCTAAGGCCGGCTTAAGGGGTAGAAAGTAGTAGAAATCGAGAGAGGAAGGGGCAGAGGTAGAGGTAGAGGTAGAGGAAGAGGAAGTCAGAGAGGAATAGGAGGTGGCAGAGGCCAAGGAAGAGGAGGACGAGGACGAGGACGAGGACGAGGACGAGGTCAAGGTCAAGGAGCAGCAGCACCAGAACAAGATCCACAACCAGCTCTAGCACCAGCTCCAGCAGAAGCAGGAGAAAGAAGAGGGAACCAAAGGACATGTGTAATATGTATTGAAGATGAACCCTCGTGGGTTGTGGTACCATGTTACCATCTTTGCTTCTGCATGACTTGTAGAAATGCGGAGGAAGTTATTGACATGGATCGTTGCCCTGTATGTAGGGGACTCATAGGGCATCTAGTTCAAATATTTTAAAAACCTTTTCAGGAGGAAATCCTTGAATCAACAGGCGTTAATGACACGCTGTGAGACGTGTCCAGGGAGGAAATCCCTGAATCAACAGGCGTAAATGACGCGCTGTGAGACATGTACAGGGAGGAAATCCCTGAATCAACAGGCGTAAATGACGTGCTGTGAGACATGTCCAGGGAGGAAATCCCTGAATCAACAGGCGTAAATGACGCGCTGTGAGACATGCATCTGTGGGCTAGCTGCCTCCAGTGCGATGTCAAACTGAGGGGGTAACGAAGTCGGTCAGTTCTGTGACTAGGGCACTTTGTGTTATTTCGCTTTTTTCGTGTAATGACGCTGTTGGAGCCATTAGGAGAGCTAGTCCAGGGGTTCACTCCTAGATGGTGTGGGCTGTTCAATTTGTCCGCCTAGGCTTATCAGTTGAATTTAAAAAGTCTCCACGTGGTCCGAAAAAGGAGTTCAGTTCTAGTCAAGAATAGGCCCGGACGTTACATGCGTTTTTTTTTTTTCCTGGTTTCTTTTTTTTTTTATGTAATATAATTTAAAAAAAAAGTGAAGTTCCGGTGCCAGACTTTTTTTTTTTTGAAGTGTTCAGCTTATCAACAATTACTAAAATACGTCGAGGAGAAGAGAAAGAAAACCATCGCAGAAATCGTCTAGAAGTTTAAGCGTCTCATCCTTTTATCCCGGATCCTTTCCTTAACCCTTGTATGAAATTAACATAAAAAAAGGGTATTTTTTGTGGACTGTATTGAAAAAAAAAATTAAGAGGTAAAATTAAGAGGTAAAAAAATGGTACAAATTGTGGGAGTGGACAGGGAAAATAAAAAGGGAACTGACCTGGGGTGTGGAGATCTGTAGGTCGATGTTGAGGGCGCCCTCGGATCTCGGCGACTGTCGATTAGAACGGCAGTGGATTTTCCTTTTCTTCAAGTCGTTTTTAAGGTTTGGAAAAAAACTTGGGATAACTTTGATAAAAGTTGGGATAACTTGGGAACACCAAAATTGCTACCGTCTTGGCCGGCGGTTGAGGAGAGAAGGAAGCAATTTTAAACGGAATAAAAAGGTGGAGGGGAAACTCAATGGTACCATCTTAATTAATTGAATTTAAATAAATTTACCTGCGGCCTTAACATACCGCCCACCAAATTTTGGACCTTCCAAAATTTGAGGAGTTGGGATGGAATAAAAAAGGGGAAATAAGGATTTAAGGGTAAAAGGACACAGGACAGCAAGGGTATTAAGGAAAGTTGACTCGAACCTTGAGCACCAAATATCCATAAAAAATGGATCCAAATTAAAATTAAAATAATGACCCTGCGGTAGCAGGGACTAAAAGGTAGATTTCTTTTCATGATTAAAATTAATATGTATAAACACAAAATATATAATTATGTTATAAAAATGATGATATAAGAAAAATTGCGCTACTGAGCCCCTAGAAAAACATCTGATAATTTTATTAATAAAATATTTAATAATTTCCCGGTATAAATTCAAATTTTTTTTAAAGTTTAGCTAGTTCAATATTTTGCGCCTGGCTCGTCCAAACCTGCTTTAATTAATTTTTTACACGCCCTCGCAGAGGTCTTAAAGTTTTTTTTTGCAAAAGGACTAGGATTTCAATAGAAAATGCCAATTTTGTCTTTTAAGCCCTAAGTAAAGTAGGTGAATCGCTGGTCCGATTTCAGCCATTAACGAACTCGTCCGAGCTATTGAGATAAAAGCTCTAAATACCGGATATCGTCACCCTCACATTAAAATTGCTCCAGTTATCGTGCTAATATATACATATATATTATACTTTTATTATTTTAAAGGGGCACTTAGGAAAGTTCACAGTTAACACTTAAAATAGTTTGAAAAAACTCACAGTTTCGAGATATTTCGGCTCGTGGCCTTCTTCGGTCGAGAACGAATGACTAACGGTTGTAACCCTATGATAGGTCCGTTGAGGTGGTGACGTCATATTTCGAGTTCTCAAGGTTAGAGTGGAGAGGTAGAGAAAAGGAATATATAGGAAATAAGAAATAAAATAAAAAAAAAAAAAAAAAAAAAAAAAAAAAAATAAAAATAAAAAAAAAAAAAAAAAAAAAAAAAATAATAAAAAAAAATATAATAATAAAAAAAAAAAAAAAAAAAAAAAAAAAAAAAAAAATAAATAAAAAAATAAATAAAAAAAAAAAAAAAAAAAAAAAAAAAAAAAAAAATTTATTAATAATAATAATAATTAGTTTCTATTATTTTTTTTATGTTAAGGCCTGGGGGGGTGTGTGATTGCAGAAACCAGATGTAGCCGAGTTCCTCGGACTCAATTACCGAATCAGGGGTGGATGGGGGGAAATTTTTTATAATTAATATACGGAAGAGCTCGTCAAAGGTTTTGGATGGGTTGTGGGAGTTGGCATGAAGGGGGACAGGGAGTGCTTTTTTATTTTTTACATCTGCACGGTGGTTGTTGATCCGTAGGTTGAATTCTGAGGTTGTTTTTCCGACGTAAAAACTGTCGCAGAGGGTGCATGTGAGGATATAGATGACATTTTTGTTTGACAGGAGGAATGGGATAGGACCTGGATGGTGTTGTTGTTGCAAGGACTAGTAAAGGATGTATTAGGGGATAGGAGGGGGCAAAGTTTGCATCGGGGTTTATTGCATGGGAAAGAGCCTCTAGGAAGGAAATTTGGGGAAGGTTTGGTTTTAACTAGGATGTTTCTAAGGTTGGGGGGTCTTGGTAGGTAATGGAGGGTGGTTTTGGGAAAAGATTCTTGGTGAGGGGGTGCGTCGATAATATGGGGGAGAGGTCTTTTAGGAGTTTTCGTATTTTGTTGGCACCTGGAAAGTAGGGAGTTACGAGAGAAGGGGGTCTAGGGGTAGGGTTTTTTGGTTTGGGGTTAAACCTTTTATTGGAAGGAAGGATTCTTTTGTCTAAAATATTTTGGGGGTAATTGCTTTCTTTAAGGTTAGTGGTGAGGTTGGAAAGGTGCTCTTTTAGTGTAGATTGGTCGGTGCAAAGCCTATGGTAACGCGTGGAGAGAGAATAAGGGATAGACTTGAACGTATGTGGGGGGTGGCAGCTTTTGAAGTTGAGGTATTTTGAAGATTGGGTGGGTTTTTGATGGACGGAGGTTTTGATAGTGAAGTTGTCCAGTTTTACTTGGACATCTAGGAAGGGTAAGGAGGAGGAGGAGATGTTTGAGGTAAATTGTACAGGACTTGTGGTATATAGGTTGTTAAGGAAATCTTGGAGGGTGTCAGGGCCGTGGGTCCATATAAGAAAAATGTCATCTATAAATCGTAGCCAGATTAGGGGTTTGAGGAATTGTGTAAGGAGAAAGGACTGTTCCAGTTTCGACATAAAGAGGTTGGCATAGGATGGGGCCATTTTTGTGCCCATGGCCGTACCTTGAAGCTGAAGGAAGAATTCTCCCTCGAAAGTAAAGTAATTTCTTTCGAGAACGAATTTGGATAGTTGTAGTAAAAATTCAGTGGTTGGTGTGTGAGGTGGTGGGCGTTGGGAGAGGAAATGTTTTAATGAGTCAAGGCCTGTGGAATGGGGAAATAGAATAAAGGGAAGTAACGTCAAGAGTTACAAGGATTGGTTGGGTGGTGGGTGGTATGGTTATTGTTTTAATTTTTTCGATGAAGTCGAAAGAGTCTCGTATATAGGAGGGTTGGTTGGAAACTATGGGTTGTAGATGTGCATCGACGTAAGCCGATAATCTTTCTGTGATCGAGTTTATAGAGGCAACGATGGGGCGCCCAGGTGGTGTGCGGGTATAAGTTTTGTGGATTTTAGGGAGAGTGTAAAAAGAGGCTGTTTTTGGATTATCTGGGAGCAGGAGTTGGGCATCTAAAGGGTTAATATTTTCTTTGGGACATTGTTTTTTTAGGAATTGGCTGATTTCTTTTGAGTATTGAGCGGTAGGGTCCTTTGGAAGGGTACGGTATTGGTTGGGGTCCCTAAGCTGGCGGAAGGCTTCTTCTGTGTAATCATTTTTGTTTAAGATTACTGTTTTCCCACCTTTGTCAGCTGGAAGGATGATGATGTTTTTGTCATTCTTGAGACTGTTAAGGGCTTGTACTTGGGGTTTGTTGAGTTCTTGTTGGGAGGTATATCGTTGTAGAAATCATGAGAGGAGAGATTAGTGAGGATCTGCGAAATATAAATTTCTATAGGATGGTTTGGATTTTCTTTCTCAGGTAATGTTTTAGCGGGACCTTTGAATTTAGATAGGGAAG
>JACGAQ010002257.1:0-22500 GCA_014119065.1 Orius insidiosus | reverse complement strand
GAAAATATATTGGGACAACCCCGAAAACAAAAAAAGTACCACCAACAACTCATCCAACCCCCCACCTTCCCTATCTAAATTCAAAGGTCCCGCTAAAACATTACCTGAGAAAGAAAATCCAAACCATCCTATAGAAATTTATATTTCGCAGATCCTCACTAATCTCTCCTCTCATGATTTCTACAACGATATACCTCCCAACAAGAAACTCAACAAACCCCAAGTACAAGCCCTTAACAGTCTCAAGAATGACAAAAACATCATCATCCTTCCAGCTGACAAAGGTGGGAAAACAGTAATCTTAAACAAAAATGATTACACAGAAGAAGCCTTCCGCCAGCTTAGGGACCCCAACCAATACCGTACCCTTCCAAAGGACCCTACCGCTCAATACTCAAAAGAAATCAGCCAATTCCTAAAAAAACAATGTCCCAAAGAAAATATTAACCCTTTAGATGCCCAACTCCTGCTCCCAGATAATCCAAAAACAGCCTCTTTTTACACTCTCCCTAAAATCCACAAAACTTATACCCGCACACCACCTGGGCGCCCCATCGTTGCCTCTATAAACTCGATCACAGAAAGATTATCGGCTTACGTCGATGCACATCTACAACCCATAGTTTCCAACCAACCCTCCTATATACGAGACTCTTTCGACTTCATCGAAAAAATTAAAACAATAACCATACCACCCACCACCCAACCAATCCTTGTAACTCTTGACGTTACTTCCCTTTATTCTATATTCCCCATTCCACAGGCCTTGACTCATTAAAACATTTCCTCTCCCAACGCCCACCACCTCACACACCAACCACTGAATTTTTACTACAACTATCCAAATTCGTTCTCGAAAGAAATTACTTTACTTTCGAGGGAGAATTCTTCCTTCAGCTTCAAGGTACGGCCATGGGCACAAAAATGGCCCCATCCTATGCCAACCTCTTTATGTCGAAACTGGAACAGTCCTTTCTCCTTACACAATTCCTCAAACCCCTAATCTGGCTACGATTTATAGATGACATTTTTCTTATATGGACCCACGGCCCTGACACCCTCCAAGATTTCCTTAACAACCTATATACCACAAGTCCTGTACAATTTACCTCAAACATCTCCTCCTCCTCCTTACCCTTCCTAGATGTCCAAGTAAAACTGGACAACTTCACTATCAAAACCTCCGTCCATCAAAAACCCACCCAATCTTCAAAATACCTCAACTTCAAAAGCTGCCACCCCCCACATACGTTCAAGTCTATCCCTTATTCTCTCTCCACGCGTTACCATAGGCTTTGCACCGACCAATCTACACTAAAAGAGCACCTTTCCAACCTCACCACTAACCTTAAAGAAAGCAATTACCCCCAAAATATTTTAGACAAAAGAATCCTTCCTTCCAATAAAAGGTTTAACCCCAAACCAAAAAACCCTACCCCTAGACCCCCTTCTCTCGTAACTCCCTACTTTCCAGGTGCCAACAAAATACGAAAACTCCTAAAAGACCTCTCCCCCATATTATCGACGCACCCCCTCACCAAGAATCTTTTCCCAAAACCACCCTCCATTACCTACCAAAGACCCCCCAACCTTAGAAACATCCTAGTTAAAACCAAACCTTCCCCAAATTTCCTTCCTAGAGGCTCTTTCCCATGCAATAAACCCCGATGCAAACTTTGCCCCCTCCTATCCCCTAATACATCCTTTACTAGTCCTTGCAACAACAACACCATCCAGGTCCTATCCCATTCCTCCTGTCAAACAAAAAATGTCATCTATATCCTCACATGCACCCTCTGCGACAGTTTTTACGTCGGAAAAACAACCTCAGAATTCAACCTACGGATCAACAACCACCGTGCAGATGTAAAAAAAAAAAGCACTCCCTGTCCCCCTTCATGCCAACTCCCACAACCCATCCAAAACCTTTGACGAGCTCTTCCGTATATTAATTATAAAAAATTTCCCCCCATCCACCCCTGATTCGGTAATTGAGTCCGAGGAACTCGCTACATCTGGTTTCTGCAATCACACACCCCCCCAGGCCTTAACATAAAAAAATAATAGAAACTAATTATTATTATTAATAAAATTTTTTTTTTTTTTTTTTTATTTATTTATTTTTTATTTATTTTTTATTTATTTATTTTTTTTTTTTTTATTTTTATTTTTTTTTTATTATTATTATATTTTTTTTTATTATTATTTTTTTTTTTTTTTTTTTTTTTTTTTTTATTTTATTTTTTTTTTTTCTTTCTTTTTTCCTTTTTATTTATTTTATTTCTTATTTCCTATATATTCCTTTTCTCTACCTCTCCACTCTAACCTTGAGAACTCGAAATATGACGTCACCACCTCAACGGACCTATCATAGGGTTACAACCGTTAGTCATTCGTTCTCGACCGAAGAAGGCCACGAGCCGAAATATCTCGAAACTGTGAGTTTTTTCAAACTATTTTAAGTGTTAACTGTGAACTTTCCTAAGTGCCCCTTTAAAATAATAAAAGTATTATAAGACCGCAAGTGGTCCCTTAGTTTCATACACCAAAAAATATACATATATATTATATATATAAACTTGGTACATTACAATAGGTAGATTTTTGAAGAAAAGAAATCTACCTAAAATCACACTGGTATAACGGGTTGAAGTCGCGCCCAGCGACCGACAAAAAAAAGGAGACCTGAAGAAATCTGAAGGGCTTCTTCAGGGAAGAGGGATCAACCGATGAACGGTCCTCGTAAATGTTCCACCGGGGGTGACGATCGTGGCAACCCTTGTCACGCCGTCTTTCCCTGGGTGGGTTTCCTTGACCCTGGCGATGGGCCAGGACATAGGGGAGGTTCGTTCTTCTTTGACGAACACGACGTCGCCGGGCTGGATGTCCTTTTGGGAGTTTCGCCATTTTACACGCTGAACCAGCGTGTTCAGATATTCTTTGGACCACCGTGTCCAAAAGGTTTGGTGAATTTGTCGAACTCTACTCCAGCGAACTTGTGGTGTGGAGTCTTGATCGTGTAGAGGCTCGGGAGCACTGACCAACGGGGCGCCTATCAAGAAGTGACCCGGCGTCAAATAGTCAGTCTCGTCTTTGGCATCCGACGAGATAGCACATAGAGGGCGGCTGTTAAGGACGGCTTCAATGCGGCAAATAAAGTAATATATTCTTCTACCGAATGAACATTCTCACCAATTAGTCGGTGCAGGAGGGACTTAGCGGACTTGATGGCCGCCTCCCACAATCCGCCGAAATGTGGGGCAAGGGGGGGGGGTTGAACTTCCAACTAATCCCTCGAGCGGTTAGGTGGTTCACGACCACCTCAGAATGATTCAATTCACGTGTGAAGTGGGTTAACTGCCGGTTGGCACCCACGAAGTTCCGCCCGCAGTCGGAGAACATCGCCGTCGGACACCCTCTCCGAGAAATAAACCTATCTAGACATGATAAGAAACACGCGGAACTCATATCGGTGGATATCTCGAGGTGCACGGCTTTCGTCGCCATACACACGAAGAGGCAGAGATATCCTTTGGTGATGGGGGACCGTTTTAAGAGTTTTAAGTTTTTCCTTCATCGAAAAAGGCCCTGCATAATCTACTCCGACCTGTGCGAAAGCTCGATTTAAATTAACTCTAGCGGCGGGTAAGTCGGACATCTTTGGATGAAGAGGGACACCTCGGAATTTATGACATGTTAGACACTTATGGGTGCGTTTCCTCAGCAAACTGCGAAGAGAAATGATCCAAAACTCCCTGAGGATCATAGCCCTAACAGTTGTAACGCCTGAATGTAAGGAAACTTGGTGATAATAATCACAGAGAAGCCGAGAAAGATGGGAATCCTTAGGCAACAACAGGGGAAATTTCGAACCATAAGGCAGCGAAGACCTCGCTAGGCGTCCGCCCACCCTAAGGAAACCCCCGGGGTCAAGAAAAGGGATAAGGAAAGAAGATTGCGCGGCTCTTTTCCTTGACGCATTTGGTTTAGCTCGACATCAAAATGAGCCCGTTGCGCGATTTGGACACACGACATAAGGGCCCGGTTAAGCTCTAAAGCAGAAAGAGGTTCCTTTCCTTTGGACATCTTACCTTTTAACGTTTTAAACGGGATAAGCTGGAGAATCTCTCCAAGATCTCTTCCGAGAATTGGGATCCTTGGCTCACCAGGACGTTCACAGGTTGGGATTTAACTTCGGGGTCAGAATCAGAAAGGGGAACATCAGAGACAGACCTGACTGGCCACTTATTCGGGGGAGGGTCGTCCAACTAGGCCCAAACCACCATTCGTTGAGATTTAATAGCTCTTTCGGGTCCAATCCTCGAGACGCCACATCAGCAGCGTTATCTTCTGATCTAACATGCGACCACTGACCCACGGTGGTGGTTTCAAGAATTTTTGCAACTCGATTTGCTACAAACATTTTCAATTTGTGAAAGGGAATACGTAACCACGACAACACGGTCATTGAATCAGAGAAAAGATTGATTCTCTCAATTTTGAGGGTTGAAAAATAATCAGACAAGGAGAGGATCACATCGGTCAGCAGCAGCGCCGCACATAATTCCAATCGAGGAATGGTAAGGGGTTTAATAGGGGCGAGACGGGTTTTGGACAATAAAAGTCTACATACGGGAGAACCGGAAGGTTGCTCGACTCTTAAATAAACCACGGCTGCATACCCAAGAGCAGAGGCACTGTGGTTTAAATATGGTTAGAGAAGGGTTTGTGGAAGCCACGTCCCAAAAATTGCCGAAGCTTTCGGAATTTGCAATATTAGAGTTCATTCAAAATCAGTACGTAAGAACTGAAGTTAAAGGAACTAAAATGCAAAAGTAAGTTGTTGAAAATTTTTTTCTCACATTTTAAGTTATAATATCTCTCTTCACTACCTAACAAATTAAACTTTTAGATCTGCTAGGCCTCAATATGGGGATCAGTCGGTAGGGATGGTCGAGCTAAAAAGAGATCCACAATATACGTCTTTGTTCCACACCAATATGAAGGGAAGCCTCCTAACTGTTATACCACTAACACGTGATTTCAGAGAGCTCTCTTTAAAACGTGAATTTCGCGAGTTAAAAGTATCTGAGTGATAATTTTATGTGACTTTCCCGATCTACAGTCGATATTCTATAAAGACAATCTGTATCTTGAAAATCAACATTGTAATTAACGCGTTTTTCGTGTTTTAAATATCGGAAAAAGTTCCGGGTTTAGTTCTGCTGTGAACCACCACCTTATCACAGCGCCAGGTACCTTGTTTACGCCTACTATCAGTCATATCACATTTTTCACGTAATCAATTATTTCACTGAACTCTTTTGATTAATAAAATAAAATATTATAACGAATAAATTTCCCTGCCATGGTGGGAAACGAAAACAAAAGACAAAAGACTGAAGGCGAGTCGCCTTTTGCGAGCCGAAACAGATTCTCAGTTCTTGAAAACATGGATGACGAGGAAAATTCAGAGAGTAACTCTGCCCCCAAAATCCCTCCACCGCCACCAATATTCATCAGCAATGTCAAAAATATAAATCAACTGCTCACTGCACTCGTTGAGACTTGTAAAAGTCCATTCAAACATGTAACCACCGACAACAAAGTGAAAATCCTACTTGAATCTGTCGAGGACTACCGTTCAACAGTCAAATATCTGCAAAGTAATGGCGCAGAATATCACACTTTCCAAATCAAATCTGAAAAGGCCTTTAGAGTAGTACTCAGAGGCTTACACCCCTCTAGCGATGTACCAACATTAATGAACGAAATTAAAAATGCTGGATATAATCCCGTCAATATGCTACCTGTTCACCATCCTGTCACCAAATCGCCACTACCTCTCTTCTTCTTAGATTTAGCGCCTCACCCTAACAACGACAAAATATACTCCATGAGTACTCTTTATCACTGCAAAATTAAGGTAGAGCCACCAAGACCCAGGCGTTCAGTTATTCAATGCGCCAGATGCCAACAATTTGGTCATTCAAAAAATTATTGTCAAAATGCCCCTCGATGCGTAAAATGTGACTCGTACCACTTAACTACAGCTTGCAAAATAACTAAAGATGAAGCCCCTCAGTGTGTGAACTGTAAGGGTAGCCACACTGCCAACTACAAAGGCTGCCCTAAGCACAAAGAGCTACAAAGATATGCTCCTAAATGGCGACAGGTCGTAAAATATAACCCCCCCGCACCATCACGAGCCAATGAGCTACAAAATAAAAACCCTAAGATCGTTCAGGATAGCGATAATACGCCTACTTATGCTAATGCAGTTAAGTACTCAAAAACTTCAATCAGCCGAGCGATTCCCGTTAAGCACGTCCAGCAGGAAGATTCAAACGTCGCATCTTATTCCACCACCTCAAAAAACTCGCTAGATCTTCTTGCAGGAAAAATCGACCAGCTACTATGTGTCATCACACCACTCATTACTATGTTATCCCAGATCCTCCCGTCCTTGTTATCAAAATGACCGTTATCAACTCGATCACAATCAGCACATGGAACAGCAGAGGAGCACTAAATAAATCCCACGAACTTACCTTATTCCTTGAATTACATAACATCGACATAATGCTATTATCTGAAACTAAATTAGCCCCAAATGTTAACTTCTTCATTCCCGGGTACAAAGCATACCGCGCCGACCATCCCAGTGGAAGACGAAAAGGTGGAGCAGCCCTGTTAATAAAGAAATCTATATCACATGAGGAACTCCCATCGATCATTGAGGAAAAATTCCAAATCGCACAACTTGTCATCCAGTGTGAAGGGCTCTTACCCTTCAAAATTGGTTCTTTCTACTCTGCTCCTGAAAATAAAATGTTAATGATTGACTTTTGGTCAATTTTGCACGAAATGGGGAACATGTTTTTACTCGGGGGAGACTTTAACTCGAAACACCCACGATTCGGGTGTCACACATCCAATCCAAGAGGGAAGTTGCTTAATGAAATCGTCGCGCAGTTTGCCCTAACAACGATACTCCCATTGGAGCCAATTTTTTATGCTGATTCCGGATCCATACCCGATGTTTTGGACTTTTTTATTTGCAAAAACATCAGATACATGGCTTCCAATGTGCAAGTAATCCACGAAATGAGCTCGGACCATCTTCCGATCCTTGTTGCGATAAATGCTGCCGCGCACCTTGAACAATCGCGCCAAAGCTTAGTTCAATACCCATTCGACTGGACCATTTATAGAAACGAGATTACGAATCTGACTGAGCTCCAAATTCCCCTCAAAAGTCCATCAGACATCGACATCGCAGTAGAACGGCTCGTCAACGTGATTAAGATAGCAGCGGGAAAAGCCACCATTCCATCTAACCCTCGTCAGCGCCGCATTCCAAACAACATCTCAGCCCAAGTCTTATCTTTACTACGTGCCAAAAAAGCAGCCAGACGTCGTTGGTGTCAGACGAGATGCCCGATTGACAAAACGAACTATAATAGAATAGCAAAACTGCTCAGTGAACAATTGAAAAAAGATAGGGATGATGCATATCGATCGAATATTCAGTCCCTGAATAGCCAAGATGGATCGCTGTGGAAAAAAACCAAAATTCTAACTAAGGAACCGATGACAATCCCGCCCTTGAAACATGAAAATGCATGGATAACGGACCTTCAAGGTAAAGCAAACCTTTTTTCTTCGCTCCTAAAAGATCAATTTCAGCCTAATCCGGACTTAAAACCTGCGTTTACAGCATCTGTTAAACAAACTTTAAAAGAACCGCTTCAATTAAGCCCATTTGCAACTTTCTTCACACCTAGCCAAGTTCGCAATGTAATTATTAGGCTACCTCCGAACAAATCACCTGGTCATGACCTTATAACGAAGGACTTGCTCAAGGCACTGCCACGAAAGGGAATTGTCCTGCTGACTCAAATTTACAACGGTATACTCAGAACCGCTCATTTCCCAAGTAAATGGAAACATGCCCATATCACGATGATTAAAAAGCCGGGCAAAGTAAACCATGATCCATCGAGCTATAGACCAATAAGCCTCTTGCCCCTATTATCAAAAATCTTCGAGCGACTAATTTTACCCTTATTACTTCAGCACTTATCACCGCTTTTACCTGACAGTCAGTTTGGGTTCCGCAAAAATCTCTCCTGTCCACTTCAAATCCATCGTGTGATTGACACAATACTCGAAACGTTCGAAAAAAAAAAGTCTGTCTGGGAGTGTTCATCGACACAGAGAAAGCATTCGATAAAGTTTTGCACTATGGAATTTTGTACAAAATGAAACCCTATCTTCCTGATACTCTCTACAGGCTGATATCGTCATACCTAGAAGCTCGTACTTTCTCGGTAAAATGTGGTCAAACCTTATCAAGATCCTGTCAAATACTATCCGGAGTACCCCAAGGCAGCGTTTTAGGGCCATTCCTGTACCTGATCTACAATCATGACTTCCCCATTTCAAGTACAGCAGTCTCTGCGCGATTTGCTGATGATATTGCAATCTTGCAATCCTCATATAATTATTCAACATCTTTCAACGAACTTCAAGTCATGGTGCACAAAATCAGCTCATGGTGTGAAAAATGGCGTATGAGGATAAGTGTGACAAAATCGGCGGTTGTCCCTTTTACGCTTCGTCACCAGCTCTTTACTAATCATATCCTGTTGAACAATATTGCAATACCGACGACTGAATCTATTAGATACTTGGGAGTCTTCCTGGACAGAAAACTGACTTGGGCTGAACACATAAACCATCTCGTTATAAAAATTCGTCAGAGAACCAATCAATTATTGCCCCTGCTAACTACTCGATCACCGCTTAAACTTGAAACAAAAAGACTCCTTTATTTGACAATGATAAGACCAATATGGCTTTACTCGTGCGAACTATGGGGATCTGCTGCGAAAACTCACATACGGCGAATCCAGGTGACTCAAAATAGAGCACTGAGAATCATTACTGGAGCAGATTGGTATATAAGGAACGACAACCTGCACCATGAACTTCAAATCGAGACAGTCGATGAAGTTATAAAGAAATCGTATACTAATCTGCACTCAAAAATGGTAGTCCATGACAACTCTTCAGTCTCTGCCAGCGCTCTAGTCTTACCCCCACCGCCAGGCCAGAGAAGACTGAAACGTAAGAGACCGCAGGATTCGCTTGAACATGACCCGGGCTAAAAATATAAAAATGTGATACATTTGCTTAGAGATGTATTTAGGAAGATGGTCATAAACGAAGCAATTTAACTTTTTGATCGAGCTTTCGGAAATTTTATTTCCATCATCAGGATCTACAGAACAGCAATTTATTATTAGAATGATTAAAATTGAATGAATTTACCTTAAAGTTAGTATTAGGAAGTTAAAGCATAAAAATCCATTTTAAATTTAAACACGATTTGTTAAACTTGCATATTGAGAAATGTGTCGCAAAATTCTGTACCCTGCAACAAGGAGTTGATGACTGTATCTCAACATTGAATCTTATAGTTGGTGATCAATATTCATGTTCTTTTATTGACAATCAAAAAAACTATTTTAATAAGAAATTTGAGTCTTGTAGTAGAACTTTGAACAAAAAATATAACACTTTGTACTTGGATCAAAAACTTAGGCAAAATAACCAAGCAAAAAGAGTTTCCTAGAGAACAATACGGACACAATTTTATCCGATGATTTGAAAGAGTTTCTAGGTTTACATCCAAACTTTAATTTTGAATATTCAAAAAAGAATTTGCCGGTTTTGGATCTAATTACAGATGTAGAGATGATAATAGAAAATGTTCCAGACATTAAGAAAAGAAATTTGCTAAGGTCTGAGACCACCAATATAATCAGGAATGGAATGACGCGTTATAAAAATAAGAAAAATAATGATTTCAATGTACAGTTAAATGGTGCAAAGAGATTTCTAAAAGAACATGACAATGTAATTTTAACTAGGTCTGATAAGGGTAATAAAAGTGTACTTATGTATAAATCAGAGTATAACACCAAAATTGAAGAAATGTTGAAGGATAAAAACACATATAAGGTACTTGCTAAAGATCCAACGGTTAAATTGGAAACTGAAGGTAACCTAATTATAGACAATTTGATAAAGAACAAACACGTTTCGGCCGAAGAGAGTAAAAAGTTAACTTGATTAAAACGACATAATTCTGTCTCGCCAAAACTACATATATGGACTTCCAAAGATCCATAAACCGGGTCTTCCTCTTCGACCGATTGTTTCAACGAGTCAATCACCGTTTGAAAACTTGTCTAAATGGTTGAAACCGAAACTCAAGGTTTTCCTTCAGGTTCCAAAGTATAACGTAGAAAACTCAATCTCTTTCAAACACAAAATTGAATTGTTAGTTTTAAAAGATGAGGAAAGAATGGTGTCATTTGATGTTAATTCGCTTTTTACAAATGTTCCTCTTAATGTGATTATTTATATCATTATTCAACGGTGGAATGAGGTTGAGAATGAAATAGGGTTGCCCTTGGAAACGTTTTTGGAAATTGTAACATTCACTAGTATGAAGGGATACCTGGTTGCGATGGGAAAAAACATATTCCCAGATTGAAGGGGTTGCAATGGGGGGGGGGGGGTGTTTATTTATACATCTGCTTCCAATTTTGATTGCAGATGTTTTAATGTGTACAAAATTACAGAAATTGTATTAATTTTGAAGTTAATTCATGATTTATTAATATCACACGTTTAGTTTCTTAATTATTGCTTGAATGAACGTCACGAGATGCACCGGCCACCGCACTCCCGCCAAAGTCACCGCCCGTATTAATGGTAGCCTTTCAGCTTCTAGCTCCTGGCAGTCGTCCATCAAGTGCTGCCACGTTTGTGGCACCGGAAAATTGCAAATATCGCAGCTGTCGTCTTCTATTAATTTGAACCTCTTTAAGTATTCTTTCGCTTTCCCATGGCCGGTCAGGACTTGGGTGAGCTCAAAGCCTATTGGGAGATTTATTGATCTTCTTGACCGCACTGATGGGAAGAATTCCTTCGTCCGCGATCCATTCTTGGACCTGGCCCATAACGTTTCCCATTCATTGTGTAATTCTTCTTTTAATTTTATTTTGACGTAAGAAACCGGTATTCTGTTGTACGCAGTCGTGGCATTTTCTTCAAGGGCAGCTTTTTTAGCCTCCTCGTCAGCCTTTTCGTTTCCCTTTACACCTGCATGTGCTTTTACCCATCTTAAGTTTACTGTCCTTTTTACACTTTCCAGGTCCTTCAGTTTTCTTCTTATGTTCTGTATTATTTCATTGTCCTTTCCTTTTTTAATTCTTTTAATTGAGACCTCACAGTCAGTCCAGATGGTGACTCCTTGAACTTGTTCATCTTTGAGGTTTTCCCACCACTTAAGGGCTTCGTGGATTGCAAATAGCTCAGCTTGGTTATTTGAGCACCATGGTTCTAATTTAAATCTCTTAATAAAGGTAGGGTGGCTGAAGTCCTCTTCCAAAAACGCGACTATTGCGCAGCCAACGTTTTCTGCTATCCTACTGCCGTCGGTGTAAATGTTTAGATAGGTTGTATTATCATTTTTCATGTCGGGTGCTGCTGAGGGATGGAGCCATTTCGAGTAGTGTACGATTTTTTCCACCGGGTATTCAGGACTTGCTATAGGAGCTATTTGAGCTGTATTGTATAGCACATAGAAGTCGGCTTTTTTCCGAAGATACAGGTCGATGGGTGGGTAACCTGATACGATGCATGCAGCTTCGTAGGAAATCGTGCGGTATCCCTTTATTATTCTCAGAAGCATGAGTCGTTGTATTCTCCTAAGGAGCTTTGTTTGAGTTTCGTTGACGGCCTCGATCCAAATTGGTGCAGCGTAAGTCATGATTGGCAGTATTGCTCCTCAGTGGCGGCTCGTCAGGGGAGGCAAGTGAGGCACGGCCTCACCTGAAGTTCAGAAGAAAAAAAAATTTTTTTAATCCCCAAAATTTTAATTTTTTATGATAATTATTATAAAACATGGTTTCTAATTTTTTTTCCGGAAATAAAATAAGATTTTTTTTCATTTAAAAAAATAATAATAATTACGTAAGAATGTTTAAAGTTCATAAATTTAATAACAGGACCTACAAAAATACTCTCAGCCCGGCCTCTAGCGTAGAAAGTCGGTACCGCATCGTTCGGATTTCGAAATATGATTAAAAAGCCAGGAGAGGCACGGGTGACCTTGGCCTCTCTTGAAATAGAAGGAGGGGTCCGGGGGGTTAATATGGTACTCGCGAGAATGAAGGTTAGCCGGGATGAGATCGATCGAACCCACGCGAGCCGGCCTGGAATCGCCGGCTAAACCCTCCAAGTGAGGCACGATACAACTGTGCCTCACGCTAGGGGAATGGTAAAGGAGCTTGAGCAATCTTACCAACTTCAAACTTGCTACCAAGAATATGTTAAGTAAATTGGTAATTTTTGAGTTTTTAGTTTGTTATGATGTCATGAAAAAATAAATAAATATAGCATGGTCTTTTATTAAAGTTAAAAATTCTAAGAAAATTGGGTGGCGCCAAAAAGCGTTCGGGTAACATTGTTACTCTAAACGGCGAGCGCGCGATAGCCTTATTAAGGCTATCCTATCGTAACCTTCACACCCAGTTAAACCGTTAACGTTCTTTAACGTAAGTTTCCGTTGTGAATCTTGGTTGTGACTTGTGATTTTGTGAATCTTTTTAAAGAAATAACAGTCAACATTATCACACTATATTATTACAGGGGATTTGGTGACTGGTGAGTCTACTTTTCTTTTTGAGTTTTCAATTTCAGGTTCCGAAATGGAAATCGGAGAAGACATAATCGTTTCCCTTCTTAATGTTCCGTTTACGAGAAGAAATGAAACGGACAAAAAGGATATTTTAAATCGAGGTAGGCCCGTTCCAAATATTTGTTCCAAAGGCCCCCGAAGGGTTTGGGGGGCGATTTGTCCCCAGTGGAATTTCGGCCTGAAAATTTAGGAGCATCTAGTAGGTCTATAGAGAGGCCTACTGGTAAATTTTGAAGGCCCTATGACGCCCGTACTGTCGGTGAGAGCGTTGAACGTGTAGCAAACCACGCGTTTCTTAACCATCACCCTCCACGTGGGCTCGCTGGATTGCTGTGATTCAGTTCAGGTATCGTTTATTACTCCTCTTGCATTAATTCATGCAGTTGTTATTATTTTGATTTTATTACTTTAAAGAATTTTAATTTCTGAACTTCAAGAATCACAGCAAACTAATGAAGTTTTTTTTTTTTTTTTTTTTTTTTTTTTTTTTTTTTTTTTTTTTTTTTTTTTTTTTTTTTTTTTTTTTTTTTTTTTTTTTTTTTTTTTTTTTTTTTGGACGGCTGGCCTCACCCTTCACAAACCCCACGAGCCGCCACTGTTGCTCCTTTATATATAATTTCGAGGGCCTCACTTTTGAGGCCCCAATAAACCTTTGCAGACCGAGAAAGCATGTTTATCAAACTGGCCGTCCGTTGGCAAACCATTTGGATATATTTCTTCCATGACAGTTTGCGATCTAATATGACTGCCAGGTATTTCATTGAGTCCTTTTCTATTAATTTTTCATTTCCTAGAAATATTCGAAGATCGCTTTTACGCTTCCGTTTAGTCACTTGTAATACTTGAGATTTCTTTGAATTGTAAATTATTTTATTTAATTTCGCCCACTTTTCAATTTCTGAGAGGCTTCTATTTGCTGCTATTTCCAAAAGTGCTTCATCTTCATGCCTAACGATCATTAGGAGGTCGTCGGCGAAAGCGACTAGTTTAACGTCATCTTCTTTGTCGAAATTTAGTTTTAGAACGCTATCATAGAGGATGTTCCAATATCCGGGCGAGCTACACGAACCTTGCGGGCATCCCATTTCTATTTTCCTGTCGTAGGCGCTGTTCATCGTTTTGTAAGAAGCGTGTCGGTCTGCGAAATAGTTTCGGGTTAAGAGAAAAAGGTTCCGTGGGCATTTATTCCTATGTAGTTGACTGATAATCGAAGGCCACCATGCGGCATCGAATGCTCCCTGTACGTCGAAAGACACCAATAACGATCTTTTTCCCGCTGAACTTCCCTCTTCAATATAGTTTTTGACGGCTTGATGTGCGTCCACAGTGCTAGTTTGAGGACGAAAGCCGAATTGGTTTTCCGACAATAAATTATTTTTATAATTATTCTCAATAAATTATTATTCTATCAATGGTAAGCCGTTCTAGTATTTTCCCAGCAACTGGAAGCAAGCTTATTGGTCTATATTTTGACACATCTTGTGAATTTTCCTTTCCTGGCTTCACCAGTAGTACTATTCTTGATTTTTTCCATAATTTTGGGAATATACCCTTTTTAAACATTGATTGTAGATACTTTGTATTGTGTTTGGATAGTTTTTAAATACTTCTTCCCAGATAGATTTTGTAATGCCGTCTTCGCCAGGTGTTTTTTCTTTCATTTCGCCAATTGCCTTCCCAATTTCACTGATCGTGAAATAGACATCGTCTACTGTCTGGAGTTCTTCTTTACTTTGTTGTATTACTTTTTCGTGGCACTCTTCTGATTTTACCTGGTCTTTTGGTACACATTTGTCGATAATAGCATCCATCGTTTCGTCCAGATCTTTGGTAAAGTTACCATTTTCCAATTTAACTGTGATAAATGTGGTTGAAATGCGTTGTTTTCCAGCCGCAATTTTATATACCGAATTCCATGGCGAGTTTATCCCAGTAGCGCTGCAGAATTCCTTCCAAGACTGTGTTTTAGCGTTTTTAATCATTTCGTTGTATCGTATTTTCGCCTCCATGAATTCTTTTTTCCTTCGTTGTCTTTCAGTGTCGTCATTTTTTGTGCGTTGAAAATTTTTTCTGAGTTTTCTTACTTCTTTCCTATAATTCGTCAACTCGTTGTTCCACCAGGGAACCGACTTCGCCGCATTGAGGTGAGGTTTTTTAGAGTATTTGGGGATAGCTTGATGGCAAGCGTTTTCAATTATAAGCATATATATTTCAATTGCTCTCTCGAGATCGGGATGTTCGGCAATCCATTTTGCCATTTTCAAGTCCATTTCGGCGCATTCGGTGACATTACGATCCGCCATAAGAGCCTCAATCTCTTCAGATATAGCTTTAATGAACATGGTCCAGTCAGCTTCTTTGGTTTTATATTTCACCGTTGAGGTGGGGTACTGGTCAGTTGTTTTCCCTCCATGATCAGATATTTGGAACGTTATCATCGAATGAAACGATGAACATGAGTCCGAGCATTTTCTCCAATTTCGTAGTTTTGTAGCCATCGATGAGTTACATAAAGTTATATCTATATTACTACTGCCTCTGTTTGATCGAAACGTTGGTTCACCGTCGTCCTCGTTCATTACTATTAGAGATTTTTCGGCAGTATACTCCTCGAGCAGTTCACCCCTTCTGTCAGTCGTTGTATAGTCGAACCACATCCCTGCTCTTGCATTCGAGTCCATTCCGATAATAATTCTTTTTGTCTTATAACCTTCAAAGAGCCTCGTAATTTTTTCAAGATCGTCTGAAATTTGTTCAGGAAGTGATTCGCGCGGTTTCGGAAAGTAGGCGCTAACAGCGAGAAAATTCGCTCCATTCTTCCCTTTAACCTCAACCGTCACGAAGTCTTCGTCTGAGTGCTGAGAGTACAATGCTACGTCTAGATCAGCGTTGGTAACGATTATCACTGCTCTTTTCCTATTTCTCCATAAGAAAATGCCCTCCATTGTTTAGGTATACCGATTACTTGGTTTAATCGACAGTAGGGTTCTTGTATCAAGGCGATGTCTATTTTTCGTTTTGAGATGATTTCGAAAAGCCCGCCAGTTGCACCTAAAGATCTGTCCAAATTGATTTGAGCAAATTTAATTTCCATAATCGATACTTTGTTTAAGTCGATTTATGATTTTCTGATAAGAGGGACAATTACGGTTATCGTACGCGGCGTGGTTTGTTGATAGCGCGTTATCACGGGCCGACTTAATGAAAGAGTTGTGGTAAACACAATTGACGCATTTAAACTCGTTTTCTTTAGATTTGCATTGTTGCAATTCGTGTTTTTCACCACATCTTGGACAGGCTAAGTCGTTTTTACATGTTCCGGTATGATAGCGGCTGCAGTGATAACACCTTCGAGCGTAAACATTATTAGCAACCCGACAAATAGACCAGTGGATTTTTAGTCCCTTAGCAGCAAGAATTTTGTTTCTCGTTTGAGGATCGATCTCGATGACTAGGCGATTTGATACACGCTTGTTTTTGGATATGATTAGCGCTTTGGTTTCAAACTTAAAACTATTATCACAGAAAATTTCTGGGTTTTGTATAACAATTGCCTCTTTGGCATTACTCGAGTTTATCTCATGAGGTACATTGAAAATCATCAATCTAGGCAAGTTTTTCTCTTTTATTTTAGCTTGTACTTGCTTATCACAGTGTTTGTTTATGGACTCGGCAAGTTTATCACTCTCTGACCTTGACCGGGTTTTGATCAAAATTCTCCCGTCCGAAATCTGTTTTACAGCCATAACCCCAACATTGAGATCGGCTATTTTTACTTTTTCTTTGATCATTTTTTCTGTTTCGTCCGATTTTGTGTTTTTCTCGTTCGGCGTAATGATTATATCATAAGAAGGCTTTACGTACTTGCCTTTTTTCATAACTGTAGCGTAGGAAAAGGAAGACGGAACGGCATTCCCTTTCGTCTTAGCGCCCTCAATTTCCCGATTTAAATCGCTATTTTGCTTTTTCAAGCCATTGTAAAGCTCAGTGAAGGTGAGGATTGAATCCTTGATGTCTTCGCGGTACTCCGACTTTAAATTACCACTGAATTTAATAACTTTTTCGAGTTTTTTCACTACACTCGAGAAAACAGCGTCTTTCTCCTCCCACATCGTGACCTTGACCTCGGGGGAGGGGGGGGGGGTGTTATCGCTGTTATTGGCGGGGTTGGTCATGGACGATCTGGTAGAGTGGTCAATTCGCCAACTTCCGTTTAATCTTAAATGCCTTTGTAAGTACGTGGATGACTTATTCTTGATTCTCCCTGAAAGCAAAATAGATCTTGTATTACAAATTTTTAATGCTTACCACCCAAAATTGCAATTCACCGTTGAAAATGAGAGTGATGATTCCTTACCTTTTTTGGATGTGAAGGTCAGGAGAAAGGCGGATAAGACCTTAAAGACAGAATGGTATGCCAAAGATATAAATAGTGGTAGATTTTTTGACTTCAGATCTTCCCATGCTTTTTCTTTAAAAGTTAACTGTGCAAACAATCTTATCCGTAGAGTTTTGACTGTTAGTAGCGAAGATGAAAAAGAAAATGGTAAAAAGACGATAACTACCATCTTAAGTCAAAACAGTTACCCTAAATTTCTGATCTCAAAATTAATTAATACGTACCTGAGTGAAAATATAAATTTAAACTCGAATAATGTAAATGCACAAATCGTCCAAAATATGAATATCTCAAATTATTTTAGCGCCATAACATATGTACCTGAAATATCAAAAAAACTTAAGTTCCTATTTAAAAACAAGTTACCTGACATAAAGATTACCTATACATATAAAAATAAAATGTCATCGTTGCATACAAAATTAAAAGATAAAGAAAATAAACTTAATTTATCAGGTTTGGTATACAAAGTGTGCTGTGAAGGAGGGGACCATAACCAAAATAATGGGACTTGTAAAGTGACTTATGTTGGAGAGACAATGCAGAAATTGAAAAAAAGAATGTACCAGCATGACTTAGATTCTAGAAACCCCAGCAGGAATGGAACCGGTCTTTCACAGCATGCTAATGAGAGGGGTCATAAGTTCGATCTGGACTCTGGAGTCACCTAAAGTATTGTGTATGGAACGAAACTTAAACCGTCGTAGATTCAAAGAAAAAATGTATATATATATGGAACAGTACGCATGTAACAAACAGACAGATTTGCTAGGATTTAACACTATTTATCATGGTTTACTAAATTTAAATTAACGCGGGAAAGTATTGTAGAAGATTTGTTGTTGAAAGCTGCCCGGATTTTTAACAGGAGTGGTAATTTTAGTGACCATATAACAATGATTCGCGGGAAGGCTCTACGGAACTTAGGATTTATCTGTAGATTCACCAAAGATTTTAAAAACCTCTTTGCGGTTAAGGTGCTTTATCAGGCCCTTGTTCGGAGTCATTTGGAGTATGCCAGTGTTGTTTGGTCTCCCTATCAAAGCAATGACATTTATAGATTGGAGAGTGTCCAAAGAAGAGCTTTCAAGCGCATAGCTTATAATTTCGGAAAGGGTGACCTTAGTTGCTATGAACACAGGCAGCAATGGCTGAACTTGCCGTCCCTGCAATCGCGTAGGATCCAAGCGGATTTAGTGCTGGCCTGGAAAGTTTTGCATGGTGTTATCGATTGTCCAGATCTGTTGCGTCGCTTCCCGTTGTTAGTCCCCCAGAGACCTCTACGCTCGCAATGGATGTTTGATGTTCCTTTTGGGAGAACTGAGTATATAAAGAACTCCCCTCTTCCAAGGTTGCTGAGAATGCTAAACCTGTATCATGCCAGGCATGATATTTTTCTGGATTCTTTAAATGAGTTAAAAACCAACACAAAGGACCCATCGAGCCTTCTTTCTGCTTAACCAAGATCATAAATAAAGTAAAAAAAAAAAAAAAAAAAATTAAATAAATTAGAACAAAATAAAATGTATAAATTTATTATGGAAGTAATATTATGATTGTTTGTAAAATTTTCTGACTACTCTTATTTTAGATATATTATATCTGTTAGAGTTGTAAATAAATAAAAATAAAAATAAAATAAAATAAAAATACATTTCTAAATAATTTTATATTGGTCGATATCATACCCATAACAACTTTAAGTGATACATTTGTGATAAAATGTGATACTGTGATACCCTTCTTCTCTGTGATACCGTTCAAACATACTTTAATGTTAAAAATTAAGTTTATTTATATTTATATTCACTATTATGTATAAATCTGGTCGAAGGGTAGTCGTTGGACTACACCCTTCTATACATGTCTCAGGTGATAGTCTATATTCAATATTGTAAAGCGTGCTCAACTGTAATACCTGAATTTGTTGGTAATAAAGTTTGCTAATAAAAAAAAAAAAAAAAAAAAAAAAAAAAAAAAAAAAAAAAAAAAAAAAAAAAAAAAAAAAACCAATATGAGATGCCCTAATCTAGCATGCTCCACCAAATTCCACAACGCAGCAGACAGTTGCTGTTGATTACCGGCAGCTTCTAAGATGAAACACCTCAGCAGGCCCAGAAAAGACTGGATATAACAGCTGAGCGTAATAGAAGGACCGAGATGGGTCGATGAAGCTATTAACAATTATATACAAATGCTTCTACCACCAGTACCTCCACCTGCTGAACCAGACCACAGGCACATCGTCGTCGTTGATGCCAACTTGAGTTATCTTAAGGAAAGAAACTTCCCTCAACCATTCTTTCCTAACTTTTTAGTCCTCTTAATCCAGACGCTTAATATCGAAGTAAGTCGCACGCTAAACAACGAAGCCGCCATCATTCAACAGCTGGATTATGCGCAGAGTGTCAGATACGGAATGTTGCTGACCTTGTTTGTATCTTCAGCCATGAAAACGGCTTTGTACATTTACAATCTGAATGGAAATGCTATTAATACAGCCACGAGGTCGACAGATTACGATAGATACCAATCACTTTCCAGTTTGAGATCACCACTTTTTATGACGAGGAGGGACCAAACTGACTCGACCGTCATCGGAATACGTACTGTGATGCGTAATGTGATCAAGATCATGAGGGACATTTCTTATCCTATAGTGTGCTGTGCGGACATTGTGTTTTCAGTATTTGAATCCAGATATGAGTTAACGCAGGGACACTATTATGACTTCTGGTCGCCCTACGTCCCTTATAGAAGGTGGGAAATGTGGGCTCCTGTTGTATATTGTTCGATGTACCCCTTGGAGTGGGGGATATTTTTTTTTTATTTTTTTATTTTTTTTTTATTGCCTCAAGCCTTATTATTATTTTTTTTTTTGTAAATAAATTTTTATTTGCACATGCTCCATGTAGCCATATTACATGCTTACATAAAACGATAGAAATATAAAAACAAAACATGAATAGAAATTCTAATATTTAGGTACATAATGATTTTTTTTTTGTTTTGGTTCTTTTGAACATTTTTGTAACGTAACACTTAAACTTCTCACATTCACTTGATTTGACACTAAAAATTTAAACGCGAACTAACTTAAATTAGTTCGCGACTTAATTAACTTAAATTAATTATTTATTAATTAATTTAAAAAATTATAAATTAATGTTATATAATAAAATTATAAATTAATTAACTTTTAATTAATTATTAATTAACTTAAATTAATTTTTTTTTTGTATTAATTGATGTCATCCAAGTTCATGGAATTTAAGAACGTTGCCAGCTCGACGTGGTAAACCTTTGCGAGATCTTCTTTTTTAGGGGGCCATGTTCCGCTTGACAACAAAATCTTTCGCATCAGGCGGCTCCTTTGTCGATCGAATTTAGAGCAATGTAAGAGAATATGGTCCCAAGTTTGACTGGGTGCTCCACAACTACAAGAGGGGTCATCTGTGAGTCCAAACCAATTGAGGTACGCCTTGTTTCGTCCGTGGCCGCTTAGGAGTTGGGTCATTTTGTAATTTATTTTTATTGAAGAGCTGAGCCGTTGATCTAATGTTGGAAAGAATTCTCTAGTTGTGGATCCCTTCTCAGAGGTTGCCCACTCCTTGTTCCAGGAGGCCAACGATGCCTGACGAGCTGCATACCGGACGCCGCTTTATTTATTTATTTCTTCGTTACACGTTACGGGCCTGGCCCAAATAGTGCATATACAATATAATTACAAAGTACAAATGTAAATGTTAGAAAGAAAGAAATTAAATAGACAATAAAATTTTAGAATAATTTAAAAAATAAAAATTTACAATAATTTAAAGAGTTTAAACAAATAAGAAAAAATAAAAACTAAAGCTACCCAAAAACACAACAATATAAAATATATAATAAGACATGGTAATCAGGACGGAGGCAAATGAGAGGATCACAGTTTAGATAGGAAATGAGCCATTACATTACGCTTAACTTGTGGAAGAGTCATTAAAGAGGTCAATATCTATAGTTTTTGCAAGAGTGTTAAAAATTCTTAAAGAGTTCGAGAAGGTTAGATAACGACCATAATTGGATCGGTGGTGAGGCTCATAAAACAGATTATTTTGACGGGTGTTTCGACCAGGTATCCTGAAAAGTATGAGTTCTAGCAGACCAGGACAATTTATTTGGTTATTCAAGAGTTTCCAAAGGAAGCAGACCAACAAATATGTAATTCTAGGGGTGGACGGGAGGATGTGATATCGAAGCTGCCATTCATTAATTGGCTTTGACGGAAAAGGATCTCCACGTTCGAGGAAGACAAAAAACTTGATGGCGAATTTTTGAACCTGATCTAGTCTGTGTAGTGACACTGGTGGTAAGGAGTCCACACAATAGAGCAGTAGTCCATAATGCTTTGGACGTACCCAAAGTAAAGTGAACGGACAACCTGAACACTTTTAAAATCTGACGTTGAGCGTCTTATAAATCCTACCATCCTATAAGATCGAGAGATGACGTCCTGGATGTGGTCACAAAAACTAAGTTTCTCATCAAACAAGATACCCAAGTCCCGGACACTTGACACTCTAGGCACCAGGTTACCGGCGATTGAGTAGTCATAGTTAAGGTTTGATCTTTTCTTTGTAAATGTTATGACCATACATTTTTTATACTCCACTGTGAGACCATTTATGGAGCACCACGATGAAATTCCTCAAGGACACTACCAAGGATAGCGCAATCGGAGGGAATTGATACTTTTAAATAGCTTTACATCATCGGCGAAGGCCAGTAGTTCTGCCTCTTGACAACACGAGAAAACATCATTAAAATAAATATTGAACAAAGGGGGCCGGGGGACCCCAGAAGTTACATGCAATGTCTTAGACTTATAGTCTCGAAAGACAACAATGGAGGTCCTATTTTTAAGATAGGAATCAAACCAATCGAGAAGCCTACCATTACCCCCATGCAGTACAATTTAAATAGCAGCCGCTGGTGGTCCACTGAATCAAAAGCTTTGGCCAAGTCAGTGTAAACCGCATCAACCTGGGAGCCAGCTTCTATGTTAGATATGAGATACTCCCTGAAAAGCAATAAATTTGTGGAAGTTGATTTGCCCTGGACAAAACCGTGCTGTCTATCACTTAATAAGTTATTTAGATGAATGGAAATTTGGTCGGTAACAATGGATTCAAGGACCTTTGGGATAGCCGAAAGTTTTGCAATTGGCCGATAATTCACAACGTTAGATCTATCACCTTTTTTGTGAACCGGAATGATGTGACTAGATTTCCAAATTGATGGTATTAACCCTGCAGAAAAGGATTTTTTGAAGAGAATTTGT
>JACGAQ010002256.1:0-43785 GCA_014119065.1 Orius insidiosus | reverse complement strand
TGCATTTTTCGCATCCTTACTTTTAATAATAATAGTGAACAAAGGTCAAAACGATCCGACAAAAATAATTGGTCGAGCTACTTCTATGTAGTATACAATATTGGAATTTTATCGTCATCCGTAAATCTCATTTCATAAGCAAAGTTAGTTGCGTCTATAGTCAATCATGAGTGGTATAGCGACAAGCAGTGTTTCAGTAGTTTCGAGGAGGAAAAGGCCCCTTAGAAAACAAGAATGGAGAAGAGAGAAGAATAAAAGTGCGCGTCAATCTGGACAGGCGTTTGAAGATTACAAGGCGTCAAACACGCAGGAAAAAAATTTGAATTCGTTTCATCGTGTTGTCAGAAGAAGTGTTCAGAAAAAGTAAGTAAGGAAAAGCAAGAAGAACTTTTTTCTACCTTTTGGGGAAAGTGGTAACAAATTTGTGCAAGACACAGTTTTATCAATTGTATGAATGTAGGCCATCACAGACTAAGAAAGTTGACGCAAAACTAAAAAGAAACTTTATTTGGGCATACAAAATCCACATAAATTCTACGAATGTGGATGTATGCAGGGAGTTTGTTTAAGACTATACCAAATATCTTTGAAACGACTGCGTAATGTGAGAGATAAATCCATTAGCAATGTTTCCCTTCAAGACAAAAGGGACACCATAAAAATAGGCCTCATAAGCTAGAATGTAATGTCTACCCGCTTCTCGAAAGACACCTCCTCTCGATCCCTCATAAGAAAAGTCACTACTGTTCTCACAAGACGAATCTTACTATTTCGATAATCCAGAATTGAATGTGAAAAAACTGCACGACCTATTTTCTAAATTTACAAGGAGAAAACCCACAGAACCTACGTATGAAGTATAAGACATACTTTAAATACTTAGTCAACACTGCAACTTTGCGTTTCGTGCCCCAAAACTGATGTGTGATTTTTGCTCAAAAGCTAAAACCATTTTGGCAGTTAATCCGAACGACCGCATAAAGCTTGATTTTGCCCTTCACGAGAGGAAAGTTGCTGCCCACAAGACTTTAAAAGACCACTGATGAGCGAGCGAAAACCGATGAAACCATTCTTGTAATCGAATTTGACTATGGGCAAAACTACCCCATCCCGAGCTGAACGTGACCGACCAGTTTTATAAGCGGCTGCTCTGGTTGTATGTATTAAACATTCATGTGTACAATGACAACTCATCATTTTTTTACTGCTTTATGGAAGGTTATTCAAAGAAAGGACCAACTCAGTGATTTCGTTCTTGTTTGAAGTCCTAAGAAGATGTTAACGAAGTATAAGCAATGCACTGAGATTTACTTGCTTTCAGATAACTGTGGTGGCAAAACAAAAATAAAACCATGACTCAGTTTTGTTGCTGGTTGGCGAAATCTAAAAATATTGTGTCACACAGTTATTCCGGTCAGAGGACACTCATTTTCTGTTTGTGACCGTAACTTTGGCACTATAGCGAAAGCTTTAAAAGGAAAAGAAAAAGATATCCACTGCCAAGACGTACCTTTCGGCAATGGTTTTGGCTAGAAAAATTGGAGAAAAACCTTATGAAGTCATAATGGACCCAACTCTGATTGTCGACTGGGAGAAGGGACTATCTCATTTATTCAGAAGTCATCCAGCGCCTATCTCAAAAGGAGTAAAATTCTTAATTCGAAAATACGTCATAATCAGAGCATCTTCATTCGGTTTGCTTTCTGCTTCTTCAGTTTTACCCACTCCCAGTCATTCATTGACTTCGACTTCTTTAAAGACAGGCTGCAGACAATTCAACCCCTCAATTTAACTAAAGTTTCACCGTCCAAGATAATGAGAGTAAGAAGAAAGATGTTCGAGGTCTCTACCCATATCTCACTGCACCCAGCATGCGTGGATTGAAAGAATCTTAGCAGAAACAGATGGTTCTCAAAGTGGAAGAGAAGATGACGTAGAAGATGAAGACAATATTCTGACCTTGACCTCGATGAAGATAGTACGAGTGACTGATTTTTTTTTTTTACGTATGGAAGATTTTTTCGTTTAGGTATTTTTGTTTAAGAATTCATCAAGTATTTTGTTTAAAAAAATTAAATTTATGTTTAATACAGTTCAATATTGGTCATTTAATAATTTATTTCCTTATTTAAGAGAAAATAATTTATCATAACCCGTTCTCCGGAAAAGGGGCACATAAAGTGCTCTCATTATTTCGCTTATAATTAATTTTCTATCAACTCAATTCTTTATCATTGTTGGTTTTGCTTCAGGATAAGTGCAGGGATCATATAAACAATCGGAAGGAAGATGAGGGTGAAAAAGTTATGTTTTTACTCATTAAAACTTTAAACGCTTATATCTCAAAACCTACTTTTTCCGTATGTGCCCTTTTCCACCTCCTCAATTGTTGTTTTCGTTCCGACCATTAAACCTGTTTAAATTACAACTTCTTTTTTTTGTCTTTTACCTAAATTGCTCCAGATTTAGATTTTAGGTAATTTGAGAATTTCGTTTAAATTTTTGGCACGGATTTGTGGTTAAAATTATTGAGCTGCCTCCGGCCAAATCATTGGTCCTCCGGGGTCGGATTTTTATTCCGGCAAGTTCCTCAGATTACCTATCAATCTAGAGCAATTAATGATAAGATTATTTGAGCGATTTAATTTGTTTATTTATTTATCGGGTCATTCTACCCTATGTTACTTTATTTTCTTTGTGATTATTTCGAGTTTTCTTTGTGTTTATTTCGTAGTTTTGTTAACTGCCCAATTTTAGCCTAATCCGTCTAATATTTGATTGGATATTCTTACGAGATTTACACCTTTGTTGTTAAGTTTTACTTCGGGTTTCAACATACCCATTTCTTTGATATAGCTTTTGCTTCTTTAGTTTTCCCCCTGTCCACACATTACGTCCCTGACCCTTAACGACTTCCGAAATGGATTTTACCAACGCAGCGAATACAATTTACAAAAAAGAAGTTCCATCAAGCCGTAGAGGATATATTAAAAATTTATGAGTTGGGCAAAACTTTAACAAACGATCCGTCGGGGTTACCAGCCTTCCAGGCCCGAGAGCTAATCTCGACCGACTGTATGAATCTGCTATGCGCCATTATGAGACGCTACTGGAGTTAAGCGTCGTTGATGCTGATAAAGAATTACCTTCAGACTCCGATAAGTCTAACTACGACTCTGCAAAGATGCTCTACCGAATAAAGGAAATTGCTATATCTTATCATTCACCTCCAGCCCACCAAAGCTCAGCATCACATCTATTAAACACATCGCTGTCATCCTCACGTGTTCGGCTGCCAAAAATAATCCTTCCCGAGTTTTCAGGAAAATTTCCGGATTGGCCTTCTTTCGGGACACATACCAATCCCTCATCCATCAGGATCCCACCTTGTCCAACATCGAGAAGTTTCCACTACCTCACTAGCCGATTGAAAGGACCCGCTCTAGACGCCGTAAAGCATCACCATTGCGGAAGAAAATTATGAGCAGGCTTGGAGAACCCTAAGAATATTCGACAGCAAACGACGACTGGCCTCCTTACCTGCAAAACCTAATTGCGTTTCCACCTCAAAGGCAAACCAACTTCGGCATCCCTCTCTGGCTTCTTGAACCATGTTGCGGAGAGTGTTTCCGCATTCAACACTCTGAAAATTCCGAAACCAAGCGAATTCATACTTTTCGAACTGGCGATTCGGGGGTTAGACCCCATCACCCGGGAAGCCTTTGAACTTGCGCACCTCCACCGAGTTCCCTACATTTGCCGAACTAGAACGATTTGTGGAACAGAGATGCGCTGCGTTATCTATGATCGTGGACCACAACGACAGCCAGATTTCTACCCCGGGTCCCAAAGGAAAGGTCCCTAGACCGGTGGCCTTGTTCGCAGATCAGAGCGCGGGGAACGATGCCGGCTCGCAGGAGGAGGACGATGCCGCCGGGCCTCGCCGAAAACGGTCAACCTTGTCTTGCCCTTTATGCGCGCAAACTCATAGGATGAAGGAATGCAATGCGTTCAAAAACCTCACGACGGAAGAACGCTCCGCGGCAGTCAAATCGTGGCAAGGGTGTGCTAACTGTTTGCTTCCGGGCCACCGGAGTCAACAATGTCGGTGTGTCAAGTATGCCGTCGGAGACATCACACGTTGCTTCATCACGACACCCCGACAGTACGAAAGACTCTTCACAAAAGGCGCCCTCACAAACTACGTCTCCAATTGTAAAACCGTCCCAACCCCCCTCCGGTTCAGCTCTCACCGGTCTCGCCTCCCACACACCTCAGGTATTACTCGGCACTGCCCAAGCTCTAATACTAAATTCATCAGGAAAACGCTCAAAGATTCGAATTGTTATTGATTTGGAAGTCAATTTTCGTTTATCACCGTAGCATGTGTTAAGAGGCTAGGATTACGCCCAACACCGTTCCGCCAAACCATCGTAGGGATAGGTCAATCGACACTTAAAGGCGCAGTTGGTCGTACAGCATGCCACCTCTCGTCGCCGAAGGACGCAGAATCTCAGATATCCACCAACGCCATTGTGGTTTCCACCATCGCTCCTCTCCTTCCCCAAACTGAGGTTCCCGATGATATCCGCGATACTTCAAGAAGTCGCATTTTGAATTAGCCGATCCCGACTTCTGGTATCCAAACGAGGTTGAATTTTTACTAGGAGACTTGTTTGGATCTGTATTGTGTCCTACTCAAACTTGCCAACCTAACGTTCAGCGACCATACGCGTTGTCTACTATCTTCGGGTCCGTCATCATGGGACCACTATCCAATTCCTCGAACGACCAACCTTCTACTGCCCGGCTTGACCTTTTTCATAAGTCTGGATTCAATACTTAAGCGTTTTTGGGAGTTAGAGGAGCCTCTCTCCAAACCGTCGCCACATTCACTCGAAGAGGAGATGTGTGTGAACACTTCGTTAAGACCCATTATCGAACCTCATCTGGTAGATATGTAGTATCGCTGCCCTTCAAGACTAAACCGAACTTAGGACCATCTCGGACACAATCTCTTAATCGCCTACTTCATCTAGAAAGAAAGCTTCTACGATCGCCTTCATTAAAAGAGCAATATTCTTCCTTCATGCGAGAGTATATTGACTTGGATCATATGTCCCAGACAACTAACCCTGGGAAGTTCGTCATTCCACACCCGCAGTCGTAAAGGATTCTCGCAAGTTACGCGTCGTTTTCGACGGATCCGCACAACATGCACAGGCTCGCTCAACGAGCAACTTCACCGTGGACCCAAGCTGCAAAAGGACATAGGTGTCATCATGTTAAAATTCAGGATGTACCCAATCGTTTTCACCGCCGACATCGTCAAGATGTACCGCCAGATTCTAGTAGACCCAGCGGATCGCATACCAACATATTCTGTGGAGGGAAAACGTCGAAGATACAATTCAAGAATACGAGCTCAACACGGTCACTTATGGGTTAACCGCATCTCCTTTTTTAGCATTACGCGTAATTCAACAGCTCGTTCTGGATGAGGGCGAACCGTTTCCCTTAGCATCCAACGTGTTATTATCTGATATCTATGTCGACGACATCGTCACCGGCGCATCGTCCGTCCAAGAAGCCCTCACGCTGCAACGAGAATTAATACAATTATTGGAAAAGGGAGAACTTCGTTTAAGTAAATGGTCGACCAATCACCCACCTCTTTTGGAGTCCATCGAAGGCGCAGCAAATCATATGGTGACGTTCGACTCTGAAAAGGATGCACAAATAAAGGTACTCGGTATCCAATGGGATCCCAAATCCGATGTCTTCCGCTACAAAACGACTCCTCCCGCATTACACGAACCAATTTCGAAAAGAGTTATTCTATCCACAATCGCTCGCATCTACGATCCCTTAGGCTATTTAGCACCCTTATTTTACGCTAAAAGGATCCTCCAAGCGACATGGAGCGCAGGTATTGGCTGGGACGATTTAGTCCCTAATAGCATAGCGGACGCATGGACACAATTCGTTACAGGCCTCCCTAAAATACACGCTCTCAGCATTGGCCGTCATTTGGAACACTCTGAAGAAGCCAATTTCACCATCGTCGGATTTTGTGATGCTTCGGAGAAGGGCTATTGCGCGGTAATCTATTTGCGACGACTACTAAGCTCCGGAAAGTACAAATGTGACGTGCTTAAGGCCAAAACCAAACTAGCCCCGCTTAAGACGATATGCATCCCACGGCTTGAATTATGCGCCGCGCTGCTACTCACCCAGCTCTATGTGTCAATTGCTGAATTCCGCCGACAGCTGCCTTCGTATGATACATTCTTTTTTTCTGACTCGACCGTGGTCCTCCATTGCTCAGGACTTCACCTCATCTTCTCAAGACCTTCGTCGCTAATCGCGTTACAGATATCTTAAGCAATACCCAACCCGAATGGTGGAGTCATGTTACGTCATCAGACAATGCTGCAGATTGCGGCTCACGCGGGTTGCTACCCCAGGAATTGGTCGTCAATCAATTATGGTGGCATGGTCCAAAATGGTTAACACTTTCTAAGTCGGACTGGCCACATTCCCCGCTACCGGAGCCACCCACGAAGTTACCCGAATCAAAAGAAGCGTCTTCAGTCACTTTGGCCGCCACAACGTTGTCCGAAAATCCGATCTTACAGCTAACCGACGGTATATCAAGCTATAGTCGACTCATACGAGTCACAGCATACGTCTTACGATTCTTCCACAACATCCACCGTCGTAAACTCACCCGTAGAATCGGGCCGATTACTGCCAAGGAGTTCCGGATGCTAACCTGACATACATCCGTGTCCTGCAGAACGTATATTACGCGAAACCAACGATCACCGGCATTTGTTCCAGTCACTAAACGTGTTCAAGCATGAAGATGGACTTCTCAGGGTGGGCGGTCGCCTGACCAATTCCGATTTACCCTTTACCCAAAAGCATCCGATATTATTGCCAAAGCGGTGTCCCTTCAACAACTTACTGATCGACTATCATCATCGGCTTCACCTGCACGTAGGTCCAGCTACCCTGCAAGCTATTCTCGCCAGAATATATTGGATCCCGTCATCACGTAACCTAATACGAGAGAAAATTCAAATGTGCTCCGTGTTTCAAGCTGTCTAAACAACCTCAGCCGCCCTACATGGGCGATTTACCCGAATCTAGGGTACAGTGCGGGCGAGCCTTTTTACAAACAGGCATTGATTTCGCTGGCCCATTTTATTGTCGATCGTCACCTAGACGCAACGCCGCCACTACCAAAGCGTATCTTTGCGTATACGTATGTATGGCGACCAAAGCCCTCCATCTGGAGGTTGTTACTGACTTATCAACGCCGGCCTTTCTAGCATCCTTTGATCGTTTCGTGTCTAGAAGAGGATTACCGACGAACGTCTATTCCGATTGCGGGAAGAATTTCATTGGTGCCGCTCGCCGGTTAAAGGAGGTAGGCGACTGGCACGATAATCCAGATACCCAGACAAGAATAATAAATTACGTCGCCACCCGTAACATCGATGGTCATTTAATCCACCGCATTCTCCGCATTTTGGAGGCCTGTGGGAGTCGGCAGTTAAAGCAACGAAATCGTTATTATATCGAACCATGGGAACCAGGTCATTTACCATCGAAGAACTTTCGACGATATTCATCAAAATCGAAGCCATCCTTAATTCTCGTCCGATCTCACCATTGTCTTCCGATCCTACCGATTTACAACCTCTGACTCCTGGGCACTTCTTGGTGGGCGGCCCGTTGACCGCCATGCCAGAGCCGAACTGGATAGACACCCATCAATGCCGTCTATCCAAATGGAGGCAATTAAGCCAAATCACTCAATCATTTTGGCAGAGATGGAGTGCCGAATATTTGCACACATTGCAAACGAGGAAAAAATGGACGTCATCGTCAAATAACATCGAAGTAGGGGATTTAGTCATGATCAAGGAGAAGAACACGGCACCCCTTCACTGGCCTTCCGCCCGAGTTTTAACAGTTCACCCGGGTAAGGACGGCGTGGTCCGAGTGGCCACTATCCAGACGTCCAACGGAACATACATGCGACCAGTTACAAATTGGTGTCATTGAAGCCGCTAACTCATCCGGAAACATCCAATGCGGTCCCGTCGAACCCCAACCCATGATGAAATGCATACCACCAACGGCTGTCGTCCCTATGATTTACCCCTTTTCTAAGTCAATCAACCGTTTATAATATGTTCCTTATTTTTTTTATGGGGGCGGTATGTTGAAGCCAGAGTCGGCATTTTAAATTCAAATTATTATAAAAAAAAAAAAAGGATTAAACTGTAGAAATATGTAAAATGTTTTGAAAAAATACGCAAATCGTTCCTTAAAGACTATTGTATCGGCATAAACAAAAGTGCCCTTCGGACCAACAGCGTCTGTTCAACGGGGACAATGAGTCAGTGTTAAACGATTATTACAAGAGAGAGGACGTTATCTGTGTGATTAGTTTTAGTTGTTTTTTCGAGAGACATTTGTCCGTAAGTCGTGACGGCTAATTGTGAGGCTTCATGAGGTTACTAGTCAGTATATAACCGTCTGCAATCGTACCATCCGAGTCTACGTGTCCAGTGAAGATTCCCGTTTGCATCGTCCGTCGTCAGTGGTACCACTCATCGCATCAGCTGGTTCTTCGTTCGAATTCGACCGCCAAAGTTTGAATTACGTCAGTCGTCACGTCACAAGTCATCTCCGAGGTCCTCTGTCTTTCCAAGGTAGTCAATATTATTTATCCAATAATTCCTTTGTTTTCTTAATGGGCTATTTGTCATGTTCATCTATTAAAAGACGTTTAATATAATCCTTGTTTATATAGCCCTTTAAATTGCTCTTTAAATTGTTGTTTTCGTTCCGACCATTAAACCTGTTTAAATTACAACTTCTTTTTTTTGTCTTTACCTAAATTGCTCCAGATTTAGATTTAGGTAATTTGAGAATTTCGTTAAATTTTTGGCACGGATTTGTGGTTAAAATTATTGAGCTGCCTCCGGCCAAATCAAGCTCAAAAATCGCAATTTTATGTTTTTTCTCCATTTCAAGAAGTTCTATTTTCTTTTTGACACTTCTCGAGCTGAATCGATGTCTATTTTAAGCTTATCCTTCTCCAACTCTATGAAACTCAACCGTTCAGTTGCAACAGCTTCAAATTTCCCAGCTGTTGAGGTCATGCAGCGGTTCTTTTTCTTTTTAGGAATGACTCTCATGGATTCTGAAACACAATATTTTCATATTTATATCAAAGATTGGAAAAATTCAATTCATTTGATAATTATTGTTGTTTTGATGTAGGTAGAATATGGAAATATACCTCTCTGGGATGGTTTCACCTGATCGCTGGATTGGGGTGGATCACTTGATCGATCTAAAAACATTCTTTTTTACAATTTTAACATAATTAGTTAACTCACCAGGATTGTCGCATTCTTGTTCATCGACTATTGACTCTTGAACATTTAATATTGGCATTTCTACAAAAGTAGTCGAAAGGATCTCATTTTCTGCGACTGAAAAGTAAAATAATTACAATAAAGTGTAGAAAGAAAAGGTCAAAACTTACTAGTACAACGAAGTTCTGCTGGCTTGGATGTTTGCAGCATTTTGGGGTTGTACACCGACCAATCAGGGACGATAGAGGTTACCTCATCTTTATGGCTCAAAATTTCCTCAATATGGAGTCCACTTTCTTAAAAGAAATGATGATTATGGGGGGGAAAATAAATAACCGAAATAAAATAAAAATACACGGTTGCATACGTACCAAAAGCGCTGTCACCTTCTCCATCGATCGGCTCCATTCCCGAAAACGAGAAGGCGATGGTTTCCGCCAACTCTCTCACTTCTTCGGCCACTGGTGAAGGGCTTTTGGGTTTCGGGCCTCCACCGGTAACCCTCCATGCATTTCTTTCTTGAGACTTCTTTCTTCTGATATTTTGCTTAATTTTCTCATATTTTGATTTTATAATTTTCACTGATCTGGACTATATGTAAACAAAATAAAAATCAACACAAATGGCTTCCTTCAGTTACATACCGAGCCAGTTGCGGAGCACAGCTTCTCAGCGATTTCGTGCCATGCCTCCTCTTTCATCCTGTTGGTCACGCTGTCCGTCTTTTATTTTCTAATATGGTTTTCTGTTCATTCGCAAGTTTCAAGAGAATAGAAATTTCTTCGTCTGAGAAATTAGGCGCTCTGCCTCTTTTCTTAAGATCCATATCTAAAATTTGAAAAATTAGGTTAAAGGAAAATACAAAATTATTACGGTTCATGAAAATCTTCTCTGAGAATACAATTTTAACTTACCGTCGCGTCGAAGTCAATTTTCCGAATAACAAAAAAAAATAACAAAAAGAAAACACTTTAAAACGAGAAGAGGAACTTTAAAGAAATTCCAAATAACAAAAAGAAAACACTTTAAAACGAGAAGAGAAACTTTAAAGAAAAACTTTAACTTTTAACTTTGGCACAAACAAAATGTGGTCAATGTTGAAGCAAAGACTGTTTTAGAACTGACAGTGTTGTAAAATTTTTCAACAGTCAGTGTTGAAGGAAACAAAATAGCTTCCGGGCTTACTGCAGTATAACCACCAAATAGTCTACGAATACTCCAAAATAATCGATTATTTCCCTGAGTCAGACCGATAGTTGTCAGACAGATAAATATTGGAACAAAAACGCACGAGCAGTTATCGGCCGCTTCGATTTTGTCAGGCTGACAGTTATCGGGCCGATATCTCTCGGGAAACAAAAACCGGCCCTAACAGATATAAGATATCTAAAATAAGAGTAGTCAGAAAATTTTACAAACAATCATAATATTACTTCCATAATAAATTTATACATTTTATTTTGTTCTAATTTATTTAATTTTTTTTTTTTTTTTTTTTTTTACTTTATTTATGATCTTGGTTAAGCAGAAAGAAGGCTCGATGGGTCCTTTGTGTTGGTTTTTAACTCATTTAAAGAATCCAGAAAAATATCATGCCTGGCATGATACAGGTTTAGCATTCTCAGCAACCTTGGAAGAGGGGAGTTCTTTATATACTCAGTTCTCCCAAAAGGAACATCAAACATCCATTGCGAGCGTAGAGGTCTCTGGGGGACTAACAACGGGAAGCGACGCAACAGATCTGGACAATCGATAACACCATGCAAAACTTTCCAGGCCAGCACTAAATCCGCTTGGATCCTACGCGATTGCAGGGACGGCAAGTTCAGCCATTGCTGCCTGTGTTCATAGCAACTAAGGTCACCCTTTCCGAAATTATAAGCTATGCGCTTGAAGCTCTTCTTTGGACACTCTCCAATCTATAAATGTCATTGCTTTGATAGGGAGACCAAACAACACTGGCATACTCCAAATGACTCCGAACAAGGGCCTGATAAAGCACCTTAACCGCAAAGAGGTTTTTAAAATCTTTGGTGAATCTACAGATAAATCCTAAGTTCCGTAGAGCCTTCCCGCGAATCATTGTTATATGGTCACTAAATTACCACTCCTGTTAAAAATCACACCAAGATCCACTATGACATCAACCTCTGCAACAGCCGAGCCATTAATTAAGTATGATTCTACTTCATTAAATTCTCTAGGAGCAGTATGCTTCCCAAACTTAATCAATTTACATTTATCTATATTTAACGGTAAACGATTGATGGAACACCACCGAACGAATTCGTCTAAATCCTTCTGCAGATCATAACAGTCTTGAATAGATGAGATAACGGTGAACAATTTCAGATCATCAGCTAACAAAGAGAATTCACAGGATCTAAAGACCCTGGACACGTCATCAAAGAAGAGCAAAAACGGGACTGGTCCAGAATGGGACCCTTGGGGAACCCCAGAAAATATGGAAACCCTCTCAGAAATCGACGAATTAATACGCACTGAGAAAGAACGATCAACCAAAAAGGAGGCTATTAAAGAAAGCAGAGGATCGCTTACACCCAAAATTTCTAGTTTAGCTAAAAGGATATCTATGTCCACACGATCAAAGGCCTTTGACAAATCCGTGTAAATAGAATGAATACTATGTTTCTGCTTAAAACCATTAATATATAATCATAGTATAATACAAGATTAGTGACTGTGGACCTTCCCTTCATAAAACCATGTTGATTGTTACTAAGGTATGTACGAACTGCAGAACTGAGAGTATCAGAAATCAAATGAGTCGAGCATCTTAGCAAAGACTGAGCACTTGCAGACAGGTCTATAGTTTTCAATTAAATTCGGATCACCCTTCTTGAATATAGGAATAACAAAAGAAAATTTCCATGAGGATGGGAAAAACCCTTCATTCACACATCTCTTGAAAATCCAAAAAAGAGGAATATAAATCGACAAAGAGCATGATTTGACGAACAGCTCGGGTATCCCATCCGGCCCAATAGAAAGAGAATCTCGAAGACTAGAACATTGGCAAGAATATCCAAATCTGTGAAATCGATCGAACGGACATCAACAACATCCCGAGGGATACCCTCAAAGGCGGCACTGTTTGGAATATCCCGATTAGAGTGAAAATTCTTTTTAAACAAGGAAGCAAATTTGTTAGCAATTTGGAATTCATCTATCACAACATTCCCATCGACATAGATTTCTGAAGGAACCCTATTTATTTTCCTCTTTTCATTAACAAATTTCCAGAAACTCTTAATATTATCAATGGATTTTAATTCTATATTTGATACATATGACTTATAGCAAGAGGAAGTCATGGATTTAGCCTCCTCTCTTAACAAAGAAAACGTGGAATAATCACTAATTCTCATAGAACGTTTGAATTTCTTGTGAGCCCTTTTCTTTTTTTTTATTAGTTTAATTAAATCATTCGAAAACCAAGAAGGGAATTTTAGTCTAGACTGCGGTAAAGCAGGAACAAACAAGTCGATTGCCGATTGTAAGTATCGGTAGAAGCAGTCGACTGCATCATCAAGGGAGCCCAATGACAGACAATTCCAATCTACATTAAGCAAGAATTCATTGATCCTATCATAATCGGCGCGCCTGAAATTTTTAGAGATTACTAGTTTTGATCGTTTCGGCGGAGTCAGGGCCGGAATGTAAAATACTAAGGGAGGATGATAACTGTCAGGATGAACCAGACAAAAATCGCACTTCATAACAATTACATCCTTTAGAGACGATAAAACAACATCCAACACACTACCATAATCATTCGAAATGCCATTGCATTGATGAAGATCAAGAAATCTTAAATTATCAGACAGCAGTTGATCTGCCACAACCCCACCAGAATTGATATTATAATCACCAATAAGAAAGAACGATTCAAATTCATACCTGAGAAAAATAGATGAAACATATGAAAAGAAATCCTCATATACTTCACCGGATACATTGTTGGGAGAGATGTAAAAACAGCCAACCATGACCTTTACATTATTCTTCAGAGTGATAAGAATCCAGCAGATATCAAAACTTCCAGACTGACTAGCAATGTATTTAACGGAGAAATTATTCTTTACTGCAATTAGCACTCCACCGCCTCTTCCAAAACCAGTGAGGATGCTGTCTCTATCCATCCTAAAAATTATATAAGAATCATTAAATAATTCTGCATCATCGAACACCTCATTAAGCCAAGTTTCTGTAAGGAGTATCAGATCATAATCACAAGCTATTACATTTTGATAAAATTCATTCGTCTTGGTCCGAAGACCACGCACGTTTTGATAGAAAACAGACAATGAGCAATCATGCTTAACTTTAGGTTTAACCTTATCTATATTTTCACATTGTTTTTGACTATAATATCACTATTCATTTCAAGACTACAGCTAATATCACAAGTATCACAGACATTTTCACACAGCGCAGGAATATCACATTATACATGACCAGAACGAAGAGATCCATCAGAAGAAGGTCCAAATGAAGTCGTATGACTCATGTTTTCACCCGAGTCGGCTGACGGCGAAATAAAAAACGCCGGACAATCACATTCCTGGGCCAGAACTCGGCATTCAACAAAGATCCTTCTAGATCCCGATCGATTATGCACTTGAAGCTCTCAAAATATCCCTTACTTTCAAGTGATATGCATTGCATTTCGCCGACGGCGGCGGGGATTCTGTCCTTGATATATTGCACAATAGATTCCGACGAAGTTCCTTTTTTCAGTTTTCCGATGAAGAGAAAAGACTTACGTGGTCCAGCTTCTAGAGATGAAGGGTCAGACCCTTTCCCGACGATAACAGGATTCCTTTTGCTCCTCTTCTTAACAGCTACACTCCAAGCATTGGCGACGATTTCAGAATCATCGACCCCAACAAGTGATGTTCTAGCCACATTAGAATTTGACTCGGAAATAACAGGTAAACGAGCATCAAAGGCGCTGTCCGTAATTCGACGTACATACCGACGGCGACCTCTATTGATATATTCAGCAGTGGAATCATCTAAAAGTGATTCAGATCCAATGGTGATTCTCGAAAGTGGACTGTATTTTTTTTTATTAAAAGGGTTCGCAATTGAGTCAAAAAAGGAATGAAAATTTCTACTTACGAATACAGCTTCGGCCTCCAACTCGCTCACCTGTCGGGGGAATGAAGGAAAAGAGGAATGGAAGGAAACCGACGTAGATTTGCTGATGATGGGCCGAATTGCCCTTTTTAGTCTGTCTAAATTTGCAGGGCCGATATGCCGAATTTTCACCGATTGTGAAATGACGAGAAAACAAAAGAAACGAACTTGTTTCCGATTTGGACAACTTGCAAAAACGATTTAACAATTTTACGAAACGATACGAAACAAACGATCTAAACTGTTCGAACGATTCGACGCGACTCAATATAAAAATTAAAATGGAAGCTATCTGCTTATGGACTTTGGTCCTTTTCTTAGACCCTAAGATTAACTTTTTTTCAAATATGTAATTGAACATTTAATGCCATCTATTGGCTAACCCTTTAATTGGCGCGAACATCCCCCCGCCCCTGAAGCAACGTCTTCAGACGCCATTAAAAAAAAACGAATAAGAATTTCTATGTAAAGGACCGAGTCATCAACTTTAGTGTCCGAAACAAAAAAAAATTAAAAGAACCTTTGTTAAACGATTTAAACCCTCAATCGTTTGAAAGAAAAAGAAAATGAGACATTAGCCACGGAAATTGGTAAATCTATGCGGAATCAATCACCGGTATACCAAACTCGACGAGGCGATATCCCAACTCCAAACAAACCAAGAAACAAACCAAGAACTAAAGAAACGATAAGAAAACAAAAATCTTTACTGGCTAGGCAGCCTGAAAACCTTTATGGCCGGCCGAACCAGACATGACTTCGTCGCGAGACGCACCTTCACGACTCGTACAACACCCAAAACTCCCATTTCATCGATAAATGGTGACAAATATTTCAATTTTTTCGAGCATTGACGACCTGATTTTAACAACAAAAGATCATGTTCAAAAACGATAGACTGCACGACCTTACAGATCGCGAACTCTGCCTGATTCACGTCAGCAGCCTGCATGATCGGATAACTCAATAAACGCCATAAAAACCGAAGAATGAACACTACAACGTTCAACAAACGACTACCTTTTGACACTCGGTTGATGAGATCCACGATCGAGTTCTGCGGCGACCTTGACTCCGCGATTGCTTGCAAAACCACTTTTGCTTCGGGAGGATCCCCTTCGATGTTCGACGGATCGTCCTTGAACGGTAAAGACACACAATATCGTCCAGACGGATCTCGCTGCACAGTCGATGTAAAGTGCTGTTCACAGTCCTCCTCTTCCACTGTGCGTTCCGGTTGAGCCCCGGAAGGAACTTCTTCGATTTTCCAAAACCTTTCAAGTGAAACCTTAAGATCCTCGTTTTCCCCAACACTCAATAGCGCAATCGGATTTATCGGATTTAAACTATCGACTATAGTCTTACCCATAACAATATACCCTAATCGACTATGTATCGCTACCGGTTGATTAATTTTACCCACTATCTTAGTGCCCGTCAACAGATGTGGCACCAATTCGGCACCGATTATGCCATCAACCTCTCTTGGTGTCGCAAATTCCTCATCTGCAAGTTTTAAATGCTTAAGATGATCCAACCGTGACATATCGACTTTAACGACAGGCATCCTATCCACGATTTTATTTATAACAAACGGTTCTAGATCGAATTCACACTCTTCATCAAAACGAGACCTAATTTTTACGAAAGTTTGTCCAACTATTCCACTGGGATTTCCCCCTATTCCTAAAACTGACGACTGTCCTTTCTTAACCGCTAAACCCAACCTATGACAAGCCTTCGTCGTCAAAAAATGACATTGGCTTCCAGAGTCTAACAACAGACGAATTTGGTTTATTTGCTTTTGCGAATCTACCACATTAGCTACTACGGTCGCTAAAAGCACGGTAGTTTCTGGCGTTACTTTCGACTCCCCCAAAGCACATAGCGACGTTGATGAGTTTTCCGAAGCCTTCGCTTCATTTTTCGCTGGAAATTCAAAATGGAGTAACGAATGATGATCTAGCTCACATTTGGTGCATGAAGCTTCCGATTTACAATCCTTGGAATGATGGGCCGATCCTAAACATTTCAGACAAAGCCCCTTCGATTTTATCGATCTAAATCTATCCCAAGGCGATAATTTCAAAAATTGACGACAACTCGTGATCAAATGGTTCGCCTTTCCACAGTGGTCGCAACGACTAAGGACCGATTCTGATTCGTTATCAACGACTAACACATGCGCAACCCTTGCTGGCTTCTTTCCCTCACCTGAAAAAGACGCCTGATCCCTTGCTCTAAGCATTTGCAATTGTTTTTCGGCAAAGGAAACTAAATCTGTGAACGTAGGTTCATCTTTATCCCTCATGGACGACTCGAACTCCCTTCTGGACATAGGGTCAATGACCTTCAGTCCTTGATAAAGAAAAACCTTACCGACCAAATCTTCCAGATTCAATCGCTTCAATGCGGCGACTGACGCACAGAATACGTCTAAAAACAATTCCAGGTTCTCCTTGGACTCGACCTTAAGTGGGGAAAAATTTAAAATTTTCTCAACGTACCTATCACAGACCGCACGCGAATCCGCATATCTCGACCAAATCAAATCCTTTATCACTTTGTAGTTCTCCCCTGTGGGCCCGATTTGGCTGCACATTTTTAAGGCAGAACCAGTCAGATGAGAAACCAAAAATGAGACCTTGTGTAAATCCGACAACGACTTGTTGTTATGGATCAGCGATTCAAACAGCTGTGAAAACACCGGCCAATCATCCTGTTCCCCCGAAAAGGGCTTGATTTGGAGTTTTCCTAACAAAAACTTGGCATCTACGAGCGGTTCCGACTCAACTTTCACACTCGTCGACTCCTGCGACTTAGTGGTCTCCGAGCCACCTATCAATTTATATAATTTTGCGACATAATATATGCAATCCATCATATCACCTATATCAACAAATTGAGGATCAAAATTCGAATCAAGTTCAAGTCTAAGTCGGTTGTATTTCATCTCATACTCTTTAAATTCATTAACCGTCTCCTCACAACCCGGAAACATCAATTTAAATGATTTGACATCTTTTGACTCAGGTTTGGAAACATCTACTATTTTCTTGGCATAATCATAACACCTTTGTAAACGACTAAACAACTGCTCTCGTTTTTTCAGGACGATTTTTACCTCGATTTCTGCCATAATACGAATGAATGCAACCCAAACAATTGAAATTCCAAATCGTCAAAAAAAGGTCTAATTAAATGAAAATTAAAAAAAGAAAGACTGATAAATTTCTAAAGGATTAACACGACGCGTAAGTGATGACTCACTCCTTTTACAAAAGATTAGGGGATCTGAAAATTCAGGCTCGAACCACGACCGACAAAAACTTGAATTTCATGAAAATGCAAGCTCAATCCGAACCCGGTAGGACCAAAAATGGTGATTCTCGAAAGTGGACTGTATTTTGTTTTATTAAAAGGGTTCGCAATTGAGTCAAAAAAGGAATGAAAATTTCTACTTACGAATACAGCTTCGGCCTCCAACTCGCTCACCTGTCGGGGGAATGAAGGAAAAGAGGAAATGGAAGGAAACCGACGTAGATTTGCTGATGATGGGCCGAATTGCCCTTTTTAGTCTGTCTAAATTTGCAGGGCCGATATGCCGAATTTTCACCGATTGTGAAATGACGAGAAAACAAAAGAAACGAACTTGTTTCCGATTTGGACAACTTGCAAAAACGATTTAACAATTTTACGAAACGATACGAAACAAACGATCTAAACTGTTCGAACGATTCGACGCGACTCAATATAAAAATTAAAATGGAAGCTATCTGCTTATGGACTTTGGTCCTTTTCTTAGACCCTAAGATTAACTTTTTTTCAAATATGTAATTGAACATTTAATGCCATCTATTGGCTAACCCTTTAATTGGCGCGAACATCCAAGTTTCTCGAAGTCTGCGTTACCATCGACAGTATTATCACTGTTGTTATTGTTGATGTTGACGCCAATTAGGTTCACAGCAGGTTCACATCCAGACTGACCAACATTGTCTAGAATTACCGAGCCATCCTGACGACCAGATTTTCCTTTCACATTTTTCTTCACTTTTTCCGAAGAATTTTCCAAATCAAGAATTCTTTTTTCAGATGAGCGTTCTCAATTTCCAAACTCTGCACTTTCGAATCGTGGGATTTGGATAAAAATGTAAACATAACCAATAACCCACGTCCGATACTTATTTGGCCATTTGCCAAGTTTCTCAAAGAAATACCTCTCTCATTAGTTGAAGAATTTAAGTTGTCCTCATGCTGTTTGATCATGGCCATGATTTGGTCATAGGCCTGCGACAAATCATTGAAGTTAGTCGGGAAGCCGAGCACGTGACTCTGACCGGCGTCACAACAAGTAGTTTTTCCATTTATGATCCCAAGACTTTTCGATTTCGCACAATTTAAATGGAAACTCCGATCACAATTATCACATGACACAAAGTTTTTACTCAATTGACCGTTACAAACGTCACAAATTAACGATTTTATTGGGACTCCCGAATTTGAAGGAGGGGAGTGATCCACGGCCATCTTTACTTTTGGTTACTTTTGAAAAAGATCGCATACTTCTGCTGGATTTTCAACGCGAACACTACTTGGGCCCTTTCCATAGTTCTTTCCAAACTTTTTGAGCACTCCGCACTGTTTCTTTAAATCCATGGTCTTGAAGCCCGTCATAATCTTTAATATCATCTAGGTCATAAATTATGAGAGCACGGATTCCCGTGCAATTGCAACTTTTTTTGGCTGCTTAAATCGATAAAATTAAGATAGTTTTCCGAATCGTGAAAAACTGAGTGTTTTCAACACAACTTTATACTGCACGTTTTGCACGTTTTGGGGTATATTGCACGAAAATTGCACGTTTTGGACATTTAGAAAATTGGCTGCACGTTTTGAATTTTTTTTTTTTTTTTTTTTTTTTTTTTCTGAGTTTGAATGAAAATAGATGTGATAGGTGTTCAAACTACAGACACGTTAAAAACCGAAATCCTACTAGGTAGGTATGTGATGTAGGTAGGTACTGAGAGCAGGTAATCAACTTACACCATCGACTATGCTTTGTCGATGCTTACACACTTCTCGTAGACCGGTAAAGAACAGTGACTGATAGCATCCCGTTACCGTTCCGGTTCCAGACATAAACTCAACTACCTTGAACTTTTTTAAGGTAGATTTTTTTTTTTTTTTTTTTTTATTAAGGTTTTAAAACAATAAAAATAAAAATACCTAATTGAATTTAACTATTGAGAACATATTGTTATTGAAGTACGTTACAGATATTTTAGTTTGCCTGAAGCCTGAAGGAACGCTTTTGGGAGAAGGGAAAAAATCGATTTGTGCCCGATAGCAGTGACTGGTGAGTGACAGATCCAAATCGGTAGAGAAGTTAATCAGAGCCAGAAAAGAAACTTATATGGTTTTTCTTTCTGGCTACTGAGAACATCATTAATCGTCAGCATAAAATATCATTTTAAAAAATCTTAATTCTTGCGAATTCTGGAATCTTGTTGAAAATCACTGGAATCGGAACAGGACCGGTAAAATGTAACAGTTACATACGTCATAGTCACGACAGAAACTGATCGACCACCCAGGAGGTTATTTGTTATTTTCCTAATTCCTATTTCGTTTGTTTTTTTCGCCTGTTCGTTACGAATTTCGATTCCCAGTGTAAAAAGTTTAAATGCCTAAAATTAAGAGTAAAACTTCTTCCAAAATAATTGGATGGATTGAAAAATTTCCCCAATTAAAGTTTAGTGACGGTTGCGTGATTTGTACCGTTTGTCAAAAAAACATCGGGTGCGAACGGAAGTCTCAGATAGACGCCCATTGTTTAACGAGTAAGTCATCGTACCACTTCTCTATTTATTTAGAGATGTATTTAGGAAGATGGTCATAAACGAAGCAATTTAACTTTTTGATCGAGCTTTCGGAAATTTTATTTCCATCATCAGGATCTACTTCACTAGTCACATGTTTATTTTATTTTCAAGGTTTTTATTGTTTTTAATTCAGAGCTTGGACCATGTTAAGTCAATTTTTTCTAATTTTAAATTTTTTAAACGTTTTTTATGCTTTAACTTCCTAATACTAACTTTAAGGTAAATTTATTCAATTTTAATCATTCTAATAATAAATTGCTGTTCTGTAGATCCTGATGATGGAAATAAAATTTCCGAAAGCTCGATCAAAAAGTTAAATTGCTTCGTTTATGACCATCTTCCTAAATACATCTCTAAATAATTTATATTGGTCGATATCATACCCATAACAACTTCTCTATTTTTAAATACATTCTCCTTTTTTGTTTGTTAGGTTCTCATAAAGCGTTAGTGGAAAAAAACGTTAAGCAGCCTAAGCAGCTCTTATTTAAAGAAAGCTGCGCCAAAATGACTGATAGAAAGGAATTTTATCACGACCTCTGTTATGCTATGGTTGCATCAAACATTCCGCTCTTCAAGCTAAAATCGCGATTTTTCCGGGAGTTCTTGGAAAAACATACGAATCAAGTATCCATTCCGGATGAAAGTACGCTAAGGAAAAATTATTTGAAAGACTGTTTTTCCTCAACGATTGAATTGATTAAAACTAAAATAATTGATAAACATGTGTACATCATGGTCGACGAAACAACTGACGCACGTGGAAACTATATTTGCTCGTTACTAATCGGAATTCTTGAACCTACTGCTCTGCCTACGTCGTATTTAGTTTCGTGCAAAACCCTTCCAAAAACTGACAGTGACAATGTGTCGCGCTTCGTTAACGACTCTCTTTCACAGTTGTACCCGGACTTGTCATTTCAAAATAAAATTTTAATATTTCTGAGCGATGCCGCCCCCTACATGATCAAGACGGGGAAGAATTTACGCGCCTTTTACCACAATATGATACACGTGACATGTGTGGCGCATGGTCTAAACCGGGTCGCGGAAAAAGTTCGCGAAATGTTTCCGCAGGTGAACAAATTAATTAATAATGGGAAAAAAGTCTTTTTGAAAGCACCTCATCGTGTTTCTCTGTACACCACTCACATGAATTGCCCTCTGCCCCCAGACGTCGTTGTCACACGATGGGGGACATGGCTTCGAGCAGCTTTGTTTTATTCCGAAAATTTTGAATCTTTCAAAAATGTTATTTCGATGTTGGAAGATGATGCCCAATCAATCGCTAAGGTTAAAGGCGTTTTAAGCTCCAATTTAATCGTCGCAGACCTTACGTATATCAGTGCAAATTTAAGTTTCCTGCCATTTGCAATTGAAAAACTGCAAGAAAAAAATTTAACCTTGAACAACCAAATTGGTATCATCGACGAAGTGCATAATTCTTTTAAAAAAATGGAAAATTCACAGGGAAAAACAATTTTAAATAAATTTGAATCTGTGTTTTCAAAAAACGTTGGCTACGATGCTCTGAAAAATATTACCAGAATATTAAACGGGGATTCCACGGATCTTGGATCTATCAAAGATCCTAATATCCTAAAATGCTATAAAAATTGTCCTCTTACAACCGTGGACATAGAAAGATCCTTTTCGCAACTTAAAAATGTACTCAGCGACCGACGATACGGGTTCACTCAAGAAAATTTAGAAATGTACCTACATCGTCACAAATTTTAACAGTGACTTTTTAGAATAATTATTTGTACCTTTTTATTTCACTGAATAAAAATAAGTTTTTTTCTTTTTATTTTTTGTCCTTAATTTATTAATTAAATTATTATATTATATTTTTTATGGTATTTTGTTTACATAATCATTTAAAAACAAATTAAATAACTAAAGAGAATTTAATTTTCTGTAAAAGCATGTATTAAAATTTTTATTGCACGTTTTTTGCACGTTTTAGCATTTTTTTCTGCACGTTTTTTAATTTTACTGCACGAATGTCCGCGCTCTGGTCATAATCTATAACACTGATATTTATGGCTCTTTATTTTCCGATTTCTTTTTGGTCGTCCGCTTGTTGTATTGTAGGTTTTAAAAAATGGCTCTTTCTAAAAAAAATCGACGTTTCCATTTTTCATGTTACTGTAAACGTAGGCTTCGTTATCAACTTGCTTGTTTATACAATGCTTAAGGATTAATAACATTATAATACGTTATGTAAACAATATAAATTAAAGAAAATAAGGATTATTCGGTCAAATTTTTAGAGGAAAACAAAATAAAAAAGAACTCACTGAAAAATAAAGAGGGACAATAAATAACCGATTTATTTTCTTTTTCATTGCACAAAATCGCATGTCTGATATACCGTCTTCTTTTTTTCTCTTTTTTGTTTTTCCTTTCCTTTTTGTAGTTGGTGGAATCTGTACGCACTTATACGTGGGCAGAAGCCACTGTTGATATAGGCGGTACTACCAGTCTATTGTGCCGCCCCATTTCTAGGGGCTATTTCTGGAAACTGGTAGAATTCTTAAGAATTCCATGAGTTTCCAGAAGGCAGATTCTTGTATATCCGCCAGAGTAAGGAGGGATTTCCCAAAAATTGTCGCCTCCCGGAGATGGGTCCACCTTCATCTGACCAGGTGCAGCCTCCCCCTCCACTACACCTTGGGAATCATCAGATGTCGAGACAACGGAGTCGCCTTGCCCTGAACGAGGCAACCTGGTCCATCTCGGCATCCAGGGAGTGATCGTCGGTTCCCGATTGTTCCTTCAGTCTCCGAGGAGGAAAGAAGTCCAAGTTACTATTTTAGTAACTGTTGTTTATTTAGTAAATTGTCACAATTTTCGCTGCTTAATAGCGGAAGACCTGAAGGACGATGACAACCAAAACTCTTTTTCTGAGGAGAGTTGCTCTGAAGGCGAAGACGCAATAACGACGACAATGTCTACATTGTCGTCTAAAAATCTTCTAAGATGTGTGGTCGGCCACACAGTGGCGTGGCACGGACAGTGGAGTGCCGAAGACGAAGAATTCGATCAATTTTCGACCGAAAGAAATTTTGTACTTGGAAACGACCGCATATCAATATGGACCAACCGGCAGCTTGTGTCTTCGAATTCGAAAACTCGTGCCCGAAACACCGATTTACCTATTTACCGGGGCCAAAATCAAATGCAGCCAGAATTTCGGATCCCCTGGAGCTGTTTTCCCTTTTCGTTTCCGATGGTTGACATGATTGTCTAATACAGTGAAACTTCCCTTAACGGACACCTCTTAAAAGCGGACATCTCCCTTCAACGGACAAATTCAGATTCCCTGGCGTTGCAACATAGGAAAAGGTATTCTAAATATTTCTATAAAGCGGACACTCTCAATAACGGACGCGGACAGCCTGAAAAATTCAATTTCACCCCTAAAAGTCTCCTAATACCGGCCAGCATGTTTTTTCAAGGACAAAGTTTATTGACATTCTGTGTGTCTAGAGATGTTTTGTTTACATTTTGCATCTTTCTTATGATCTTTGACCTTAGTTAATCCCTTTTTGTCCTCACCCCTAAAAGTATCATAAAAGCGGCCAGCACGTTTTTTCAGAACAAAGTTTATTGACATTCTGTGTTTCTAGAGATGTTTTGTTTACATTTGCATCTTACTTATGATCTTTGACCTTAGTTAATCCCTTTTTGTCCCTCACCATGTCTTTTATTTATAAAATTCAGTGTTACTCCAGCATTCACTGGTTTAACATGCCGCCTAAACGTATACGATTAACTTTAAAAGAAAAAATTTCACATTTTAAAAGAATACGAAAAAAATAAAATCAGTGTGCGGGAGTTGGCTGCAAAGCATAAAATAGGAAAGACTCAGGCAAGTGACATCATTAAAAATAAAAATAAACTGATGAAAACACAAACCCATGTGGAAAACATGATAATCAATGGAAAAAAGCCATCCAAAATTACTGACTTTTTAAAAGTTTAATTTTTATTTTCAATTTTTAAAAATATGTATGTGTGTACATACATATGTAATATGTATCGATATAAAATGTATACATAATATGTCTAATCAGAAATTAAACTTCGTTTTTCATTTTTAAAAATTTTTTTTCCCTATTTCCCGAAAAGCGGACACCTCTATATAGCGGACAAATTTCCGGTCCCCATGAGTGTCCGTTATTAAGAAGTTTCACTGTATACGAATGCCGAAATCCAAAGAATTTCCCCTAACCGTTCTCCGCTTCTCAAATATTGCTCTAAGACAAATGCCATGAAGGTCAAAGCATGAATTGGCATACAGCATACTCATTCGAGCGGGCACACTTAGACAATCTGAGCTATACGTAGATGACTTAGTAGATGGTATAGCTTTTTTTTTTTTTTTTTTTTTTTTTTTTTTCGTGGTGCAATGTCAAGAAACATCTTCGGGTAGATATATTTTGTCCGAATCCACTAAGGAGTAATGGGATTTCCGTCCCCTTAATGATCTTATGAAGTCCATCACATTTTGACGAGTTGTATCCGATATTTTATGAGGTCTGTTCTTATGTTTTCCTCTATTGTCTTTAGGACTGCATCCTTTGTCCATTAGTGACTGTTGAATGGTTTGGATCCGTTTCTAAGACATTGGCGGCGTGATACAGCTTGGCATACATACCAGAATTATCAAAATGTTCCTTGTTGAACATTAACTGTGCTGAAATCTCTGCCATCATACCAGCGTTCCTATTGGTGAAGAAGCCACCCAATATATTGGCTGCCTTCCTCACTTCTGCTTGTGCGTTCGCGGCATAGGGGGCGAGCGTGTCATCAGACAGGGATGAGACGTGCTTTGCCACATCCCACCTGACATTCCTTAGTTGCACAGCATTATCTGGGGGGCGTGCTTCCCACGCATATATGACATCAGCCTGTACATCAACGGGCTCGCCATATGAATCGGCCCAACGACGCAGCAGGCTTGAACGCACCGCCATCTGGTGACCATCGACTACGAACTCTCTTTGCATGCCCACTATCGCATCTCCGAAATATTGGAGGAAAGTGGGATAGCCGCCAACGAATGGATGGTTGGCTAGGAGCGTGGCGGTCTGGCCATCTGTCTCCAGAGAGTGGTCACCGGTGTGTAACACGCACCCCGCTTCGCTATTCTTACAATTGCGGTGGGGGTTAGCCCTTATGCAGGGATTAAGTCTGCCTCCTCTTTGTCTAGGTCTAGGAGGGCAGGGGCGTGGTGCTTGTGGTGGCGGTGGCACTTCCCTGACCTGTAATACAGGATTAGGTTTTGGGGAGGGTGGTGGGTCATACTTGGAACAGTGGGGTTGCGGATTTAGGTGGGGGTCTTCTTCTTCCGCCTGCGGTGCCTCAGCCTGAGCATCCTCGAAGATATCTTCCTTGGAGTTGCCTGCGGCGGGGCCTTGTTCCGTAATAGTGCCTTTCTCTACACTGGACGACGATGATATGGATAGATTCATATCATCAGTATGATTTGATGCGGACTCCGACGATGTTGTGTCATTAAGTACGGGATCCTTGCAATTCTTAGTTTCATCATCCAGCGGAATCAACTTCTTGCCGTTTCTCAATTTGGTCGGCGGGGTTGATTGGGCTTGTGGTTCCTGAAGTTCGTCGATTTCGGGGGTGTTGGGAGAGTCCGGAGTGCGCCTCTCAACCATCTCCCTTTGGTTGAGCTCTGATTTGGTCGTGTCCACACGGACAACAATTGGACCGGGACGCTTAATGGCAGGGAGATTGAGGACTTCACCTCTTTCTCGCGCCAACCGCATCTCATCGGTATAATGCTGCTTCTTCTCTTCGAGAGCAGGAATAGGAGTGCGCGTTATGGTCCTAGTTCCTGGAATCAACTTTTTCAGAAGCTCGATTGTTGGTGGCCCCATAGCATTCGACGGCTGGGTACCGTTACCGTAAACTCCCTCCTCATCAAAGTCCATTTCCGCACTAGCGATTTAGTAAGTACACTTATCCAATAGTTGAAGATAAGTCCCAAACAGAAATGAACGAATAATAAATCAATATGATTAGTTTTTAACGTTTGTCGAAAAGCACAGGTTGATCACGGCGGTGGTTTTCTTTTGGTTTTCTTTTTCTAGCCTGTTTTCTTTCCACCTAAAAAAGAAAAAGCAATTATGGCATCAAAGGTTTTTCTTTTTTCTCGCCTGTTTTTCTTTCACCTTAAAATAAAGAAAAAAGCACTCAAGGTTTTCTTTTTTCTCGCCTGTTTTTCTTTTGCCTTTAAAAAAGAAAGCATAGATCAGCTGTAAGAATTAGCATTATACTTATGGCTACCCCCTCAAGGACGCGAGCGGCCTCCGCGTGGTCCATCCCGGGCACGGGGCTCTGCCCCGTGGCGAACAGCTCGCAGAGGGGGAGAATGTCAACGACCGCCAAAAAACACAAGTCAAAGCAACTCCTGGTAAAAGCCGCTGGCTTAGGCACAGGACGTGAGAGAGAAAAGGCGGTTTGGATCCGTTTAGGCGTAATGCCAAAAAAGGACGTAAACGCCTTAAAACTTACAGGTACGTCTCTGTTGGTACCGTCATCCTCGACCCTCACTCGAAAAGAGAATAAAGCCTTTTTTTCACGATTACTGCCTCCAGTACTTTTTCGTTTTTGCACGGGTAGCACAGTAATAAGCCCCGCGAGAAACGAACTTAGATCGTCATAGGATTGAAGTTAGTTAAACTGCTTAATTAATTTCGTCCTCGTAAATTCATCTACATTTTGAAAACATTTTAATCGAGAACACTTACAGTCTGATCCAATTTCATGGGAAGAGAGCCTAAGTTTCTTCATAACCTCGGACATTCTTCCTGTGGGTTTCCTCTTTTTGGTTAATTTAGTAGCAACTTTCCCCACTTCATCACTACTTCCTCCAGAATCCATGATGGTGGTACCTTACACGACTGTTTTATTCGCCAACAATTTTAAAAAACAATAAGACACAAAAACAACACCAAATTACGTTTCAAGAATTCAACAAGTGAGGAGCAAACTTTCAAAAGGGAACATGTTTTCGACAAACCCTTTTTTTTTCGATTTTTTATGTCTCCTAGAAGAGCTGCATTGATCCATGCATTCGTTTTTGATCATAATGGAACGTTTCACGTTCTATTTTAATGCTCAAAACTAGTGTTTGCTTCAAAACGTTACATATCCATATCCTTCATTTTCGTTAAAAAAATTTTATCAAAACGGAACATATCCATTGTTATCTTAAATCTAATGAATAGTGTTCACTCCAAATGGCTCATATCCAAAGTTCAACATAGCAAATGGTTTCTATTTTAAAAGTTTTCGGAGAAGACTACTAGATTGCGACACTTTTGCAGTATACGTCATCAAGTGAATATATCCGCGACCGTCTTCGGCTCTTCTCTTATCAGCTATGCACGTGTTGTCTGATATTTTAGCTCCAACTTGTTTTTACAACAGATTTTAAGTTTTTTTTTTTCTAATTTCTAATTGTGTACTGTGGTTCCTGTTTATTAGTTTTGAAATAAGAATGGATGCTACAGTAAGTGACCTCACGTACGTTTATAAATTAAGCAATTATGTCCCAGATTTCAGCCCGTGTTTATCGTGCGTAATGATTTAATGTGTATCTTTCTTTCAATTCCAGTTACGGTTCGCGGAAACGTAAACGGACCTACGACTCTGTACGTCAGTCTCTTCGAAATGACAAATACTGCGATCCTGACCCATATTTAAAAAATTTAAAGACTCGGGGGAGGCCTTGTTCCCACGATTCTAAGAATTTTAGATGTAGTTCGGTAACTTGGAAGGACATTGCTGAGAATCGGAAAAAATTTTTTAGAAACACTCAAAAGTTGCACCAGGACGCTGTTCTCATGACGTTTATGTCCGCGTATGAACCTGAACGTAGGCGTGAAGGCCAGTCTAAAATTCTTCAGGCAAACCTAGCCTTCTGGCTAAACCAAAATCGTTGTCAATAAAATATTTCATGGCGACCTACCCAGAGAGGAAAATGGTTCCCGTTTGTAAAACGTTTTTTTGCTTTTCTCTTTCCGTCTCCAACAAACGAGTCCTGTCCATAGGTAAATCAATCTTCAGTGGGGATTTACCAAAAGAAAATAGAGGTGGGGACAGAAAGTCCAAATTAGGCGAACCAAAAAGGAAGGCGGCGAAAGAATTTATTTCTGGGCTTCCGTGTGTGGAATCGCATTACGGCAGGAGTAAAAGTCGTCGTGTATACCTGTCTGCAGAACTTTCCATCCGCAAGCTATTCAGACTTTACAACGATTCAGCGATTCCTGGTTTTCAATCCAGGTAGTCACTTCGGCGCAGTCGGTAGTCAGCCTCTGTGACGAGGGCCGCATATTTGCTGATGTCAAAATTGTTCGAAAAATCCGGCTCCTTGGCTGGAAGGTTCAGTCTTGGACTTTCATCACGGAGACCGGAGTTCGATCCCTAGTTAGGTAGAGGGATTTTTGTTTGGAAGTTAAATTCCAAATAAATTTTCTTCTACAAAATCCGTGGATAAATTAGTAAGGCCACTTCTCTGGAGTTGGCACTGTAAAAGGCGCCATGGCAATATGGCGAGATCCCCCGCCTGGGTCCAAAACCCCCCCCCCCACCCTCTTGTGACAGCTAACACAGGCTATAAAGAAGTAAAAAAAATAGATTAACCAATAGGAAGAATGCCTCTTGCTTTTGATAAATACTTTTTTAATAAAAATAAACAAATCAATGGAAAAAAAAAAAAAAAAAAAAAAAAAAAAAAAAAAAAAAAAAAAAAAAAAAAAAAAAAAAAAAAAAAAAAAAAAAGTTGTAGCAACGAAAGCTAGAAAGTTAGCTAGCTTAGAAATAAATAAAAACTCGTGGCGAGCTAATTCTTCAATGTTTGTGAAGTGAAGAAGGGAGCCACTTAAAATTTCTACGAGAATAATAATATGGTGGATTTTGGCTGTGGTTTTTATGCAGAGGTTAGGTGTGGGCTTGCAGCCAATGATTTGGGTAAACGAGAAAACATCTACTTCAGATCATCTTTTTATTTCGTCGACGCGTTTCGGAGTGTGTTTCACTCCTTCATCAGGACGTCGAGCTGAATATACATATTTGTTATTAGGCGTGAATGTCAACAAAACATTATAATTACTTACAATTATATTGATAGATCTTTATGAGGGTGTTTTCAGTCAATTTCAAGATATAAATAGCTTTAACAATCACCATCCGGGACACTGTAAAAGGATGTCTGTCATACGAAAATTGAATAGATTATTTTGATGCTTTACCTTCTTCTGAGACTGTCGCAATGACGAAAAAGTCGATATAATATATATTAAGGGGTAAATTTGGGGGGGAACAAGGATGAACGATTGTGTGTGTTCGTGTGAAGTCAAGTCGAGTTGTCGAGAGAGAAAAACGACTGAAATCAAGGTGAGCTACCAAAACGACTGACTTATTTTTTTACTGAAAAAATTATTAAAAACACGTTAGATATGTGTTTATTTAACAAGTCAGAGAAATTACCTTTGCTGTGTTAGATTTCGAATTTTCGTACCATGTACGATAATTTTCCTTCACGATCGCTAGTATAGATATTAGTTTGAAGTGTATGTTGAAAATTGATCATCAACGAGCGGTCTTTTTTATCCTCTGAAAAGGTATTCAAGAACGTTAAAAAACGTATTGAACAAATAAATATGTGGAATACCTTTCTTTATGAGTGTTCGTAAACTCGAACTTATGGGAACGTCGTTCTAAAAGCTTCTATTGGAGAAAATTCTCTCTATATTCAGGTTTTACGAGGATATCGCTTCCTTTTCTTAAAAATTCGGCTCGAGATGAAGATATATTACTTATTAATTTTAACTAAAAACGTAATTTGTACGAAAGAAACCGTTCATGTAACCTTGATCAAGCGTTAAACCTTCCTTGATTCCCCACATGGTGTCACTCGGGTGATCAGGTTGGCATGTCCGGCTCATTTATGCCGCCACTTTTCAAATTTAAAATCGAGTAGTACGCCGGGCTAACATTTTTCGAATCTTTTTTGAAATTTATTGAATGTATGTCTCTCTGAATGTATACGGATTCGTAGAATTTTCTTCTTGACGTATTTATCTCGTTCTTGATTATGTTTGCATTTGTGAAGTCGAATATGTGGTTATGTTTAACAGCGTGGAATGACAATGCACTGTCTTTTTCTTTTTTATTTTTTACTGCATATTGGTGTTGGTAAAGTCGGTTTTTAAAGTACTGTCGCGATTCACCATAATAAACTCCTGTACACGATTCCATTGTTTCTGGGTTTCCTGTGCATGAAATCTTGTAACATACCCCACTTTTTTGTTCTTTTTTAGTCGGTTCTTTTAATTTGCTAAAGATTCTACTGAGGGGGTTGGTGTTTTTCATAGCAATTCGAGTATTCGGTGATACTGACTTTATTTTCTTTTTTATATTTTCACTGAGCCCTCTAATGTATGGTAAGGCGCAGAAACTAATTGGATTGGCTTGTGGTCCATCGAGGGCTTCTTGGGTCCTATTAGGTGTCGGCGGAGAGAACGATTTGTCCCATAATTGTCGGTTATTTATCCATTTATTTATAAGTTTTTTTGGATAACCAAGTTTGCCAAGTATGTCATGAATTGTTTTCTTGTTCTCAAGAGTCATTCCATCACTATCTAAAAGGCATACACGTTTTATTAGATTTATGCAGGCATTGGATTTCTGGCTAAACGGGTGAAAAGAATGGAAATGTATGATTCTATTTGAGGCCATAGGTTTACTATACCATTTTGTACGTAGCGTTCCATTTGTGTTTCGAATGACTAAAGTGTCCAAAAATGGAATTTTATTATTTTCTTCACACTCGATCGTGAATTTTAATCGAGGATGAAAATCATTAAATTTACGTACAGTATAGTCAAGCTTGTCTAAAGGAAGGGCGGTGAGTATGTCATCGACATACAAAAAAGAAAGGGGACCTCAAAATCTAACTTTTCCATTGTAGTTGTTAGAAGTTTAGACATGACTATGTCAGCAGCGATGGGACTTAAAGGGTTTCCCATGGCCACCCCGAAAGATTGCCGATAGTAGACTCCATTTTGTACAAGGGACCCCGATGAGCAACAGAATTTCAACCATTCTATGAATGTATCGAGGGGTAAAGTAGTCTTAGTGTCTAATTTAGACCAGTTCTCCCGAACGATTTCTGTAAGAAGTTCGACAGGGATATTTGTGAATAAAGAGGTAGCATCTAATGAACATAAAATATGGTTCGGTGGCACTATTAACTCATTTATTCTTGCTTTGAAATTGTAGGAGTTATCGATTGTAAATTGGTTTTCGCAACGTAAATTATTAAGGATCGATACTACGTATTTTGACAACTTATATGTAGGGGATCCGATGAAACTCACTATTGGTCGTAGTGGTGCCCCCGGTTTATGAATCTTAGGGAGACCATACATCTTAGGAATAAGTCCATTATGAGTTTTTAATGTAATTCCGACATAATTAGGGATGTAATTATTGTTCACGGCTGTGGATATCATTATATTCATCTTTGACTGGATATTGGGGGTGGGATCTCGTTTTATAATGCTGTAGGTATCACTATCCGAGAGCAGGGTGGAAATTTTTTGGTTGTAATCCGATTTTGTCATAACTACGGTTTTATTCCCTTTATCTGACCGGGTTATGATGAGATTGTCATGTTCGTTTTTAAATGTAACCGTTTCTTTTATTAGATCACATATAATAGTGATTAGAGACCTCTTAAAACCTTTTCGTTTCAATTTTGTCTTGAAATTTAAGATAAGATTTGCAATGCCTACTCTAAGGTCCTGTCGGATATGGTTTTCTTCTATCCTATCGATAAAGCTCTCTACATGTCCAAGAATTTCCATGATAGTCTTGTCATTCAGTGTAGTGGGGGCTGAGAACTTTGGGCCTAAGGCGAGGATCGTTTCTACATTCTTTGGTAACACAGTATCAGTCAAATTGATTACCCAGTCTGAGATGTCTTCAGTAAAGGGGTTCAAAATGTGATTTTTAATTAAATTCTTGAACTTGTTCTCTAAAGCTAGGATACCATCATTCTTGAATTTATTCATGATCCTTTCTTGGCTATCTATATAGGTTTGGACAGTATCAAGTGGTAATTGATCATTCAATTTTCGTTTACATTTACTTAATTGACTGTTGAGTAAAGATATATGGCTGAAGGCCGAGCTTATGTCTAATTGTAACATTTTTTGTTTTGTTGAAGTATAGATAGAATCTAATTTGCGGCAATAGGAAGGATTGTAAAAATGGAAGCTGTTTTTATCCACTCGCAAACGATTCTCAATGAATTTTGGAAAAATGCTGTGTTGATTGCATTTTACGAGAAAATCCTTTCTATTTGTCGCATTAATTAGTCTCTTACTTATTCGTGTCCATAATTTTAGGTTGTTCTTCGCTGTGGTGCCATATTCAGTCTCGATGTGGTGGAAGAACGTCTCTTGTGTCGGAGGTACGTTCTGTTCGCCCATTGTGAATTCCATGGTGGATTTTGGCTGTGGTTTTTATGCAGAGGTTAGGTGTGGGCTTGCAGCCAATGATTTGGGTAAACGAGAAAACATCTACTTCAGATCATCTTTTTATTTCGTCGACGCGTTTCGGAGTGTGTTTCACTCCTTCATCAGGACGTCGAGCTGAATATACATATTTGTTATTAGGCGTGAATGTCAACAAAACATTATAATTACTTACAATTATATTGATAGATCTTTATGAGGGTGTTTTCAGTCAATTTCAAGATATAAATAGCTTTAACAATCACCATCCGGGACACTGTAAAAGGATGTCTGTCATACGAAAATTGAATAGATTATTTTGATGCTTTACCTTCTTCTGAGACTGTCGCAATGACGAAAAAGTCGATATATATATATTAAGGGGTAAATTTGGGGGGGAACAAGGATGAACGATTGTGTGTGTTCGTGTGAAGTCAAGTCGAGTTGTCGAGAGAGAAAAACGACTGAAATCAAGGTGAGCTACCAAAACGACTGACTTATTTTTTTACTGAAAAAATTATTAAAAACACGTTAGATATGTGTTTATTTAACAAGTCAGAGAAATTACCTTTGCTGTGTTAGATTTCGAATTTTCGTACCATGTACGATAATTTTCCTTCACGATCGCTAGTATAGATATTAGTTTGAAGTGTATGTTGAAAATTGATCATCAACGAGCGGTCTTTTTTATCCTCTGAAAAGGTATTCAAGAACGTTAAAAAACGTATTGAACAAATAAATATGTGGAATACCTTTCTTTATGAGTGTTCGTAAACTCGAACTTATGGGAACGTCGTTCTAAAAGCTTCTATTGGAGAAAATTCTCTCTATATTCAGGTTTTACGAGGATATCGCTTCCTTTTCTTAAAAATTCGGCTCGAGATGAAGATATATTACTTATTAATTTTAACTAAAAACGTAATTTGTACGAAAGAAACCGTTCATGTAACCTTGATCAAGCGTTAAACCTTCCTTGATTCCCCACATGGTGTCACTCGGGTGATCAGGTTGGCATGTCCGGCTCATTTATGCCGCCACTTTTCAAATTTAAAATCGAGTAGTACGCCGGGCTAACATTTTTCGAATCTTTTTTGAAATTTATTGAATGTATGTCTCTCTGAATGTATACGGATTCGTAGAATTTTCTTCTTGACGTATTTATCTCGTTCTTGATTATGTTTGCATTTGTGAAGTCGAATATGTGGTTATGTTTAACAGCGTGGAATGACAATGCACTGTCTTTTTCTTTTTTATTTTTTACTGCATATTGGTGTTGGTAAAGTCGGTTTTTAAAGTACTGTCGCGATTCACCATAATAAACTCCTGTACACGATTCCATTGTTTCTGGGTTTCCTGTGCATGAAATCTTGTAACATACCCCACTTTTTGTTCTTTTTTAGTCGGTTCTTTTAATTTGCTAAAGATTCTACTGAGGGGGTTGGTGTTTTTCATAGCAATTCGAGTATTCGGTGATACTGACTTTATTTTCTTTTTATATTTTCACTGAGCCCTCTAATGTATGGTAAGGCGCAGAAACTAATTGGATTGGCTTGTGGTCCATCGAGGGCTTCTTGGGTCCTATTAGGTGTCGGCGGAGAGAACGATTTGTCCCATAATTGTCGGTTATTTATCCATTTATTTATAAGTTTTTTTGGATAACCAAGTTTGCCAAGTATGTCATGAATTGTTTTCTTGTTCTCAAGAGTCATTCCATCACTATCTAAAAGGCATACACGTTTTATTAGATTTATGCAGGCATTGGATTTCTGGCTAAACGGGTGAAAAGAATGGAAATGTATGATTCTATTTGAGGCCATAGGTTTACTATACCATTTTGTACGTAGCGTTCCATTTGTGTTTCGAATGACTAAAGTGTCCAAAAATGGAATTTTATTATTTTCTTCACACTCGATCGTGAATTTTAATCGAGGATGAAAATCATTAAATTTACGTACAGTATAGTCAAGCTTGTCTAAAGGAAGGGCGGTGAGTATGTCATCGACATACAAAAAAGAAAGGGGACCTCAAAATCTAACTTTTCCATTGTAGTTGTTAGAAGTTTAGACATGACTATGTCAGCAGCGATGGGACTTAAAGGGTTTCCCATGGCCACCCCGAAAGATTGCCGATAGTAGACTCCATTTTGTACAAGGGACCCCGATGAGCAACAGAATTTCAACCATTCTATGAATGTATCGAGGGGTAAAGTAGTCTTAGTGTCTAATTTAGACCAGTTCTCCCGAACGATTTCTGTAAGAAGTTCGACAGGGATTTGTGAATAAAGAGGTAGCATCTAATGAACATAAAATATGGTTCGGTGGCACTATTAACTCATTTATTCTTGCTTTGAAATTGTAGGAGTTATCGATTGTAAATTGGTTTTCGCAACGTAAATTATTAAGGATCGATACTACGTATTTTGACAACTTATATGTAGGGGATCCGATGAAACTCACTATTGGTCGTAGTGGTGCCCCCGGTTTATGAATCTTAGGGAGACCATACATCTTAGGAATAAGTCCATTATGAGTTTTTAATGTAATTCCGACATAATTAGGGATGTAATTATTGTTCACGGCTGTGGATATCATTATATTCATCTTTGACTGGATATTGGGGGTGGGATCTCGTTTTATAATGCTGTAGGTATCACTATCCGAGAGCAGGGTGGAAATTTTTTGGTTGTAATCCGATTTTGTCATAACTACGGTTTTATTCCCTTTATCTGACCGGGTTATGATGAGATTGTCATGTTCGTTTTTAAATGTAACCGTTTCTTTTATTAGATCACATATAATAGTGATTAGAGACCTCTTAAAACCTTTTCGTTTCAATTTTGTCTTGAAATTTAAGATAAGATTTGCAATGCCTACTCTAAGGTCCTGTCGGATATGGTTTTCTTCTATCCTATCGATAAAGCTCTCTACATGTCCAAGAATTTCCATGATAGTCTTGTCATTCAGTGTAGTGGGGGCTGAGAACTTTGGGCCTAAGGCGAGGATCGTTTCTACATTCTTTGGTAACACAGTATCAGTCAAATTGATTACCCAGTCTGAGATGTCTTCAGTAAAGGGGTTCAAAATGTGATTTTTAATTAAATTCTTGAACTTGTTCTCTAAAGCTAGGATACCATCATTCTTGAATTTATTCATGATCCTTTCTTGGCTATCTATATAGGTTTGGACAGTATCAAGTGGTAATTGATCATTCAATTTTCGTTTACATTTACTTAATTGACTGTTGAGTAAAGATATATGGCTGAAGGCCGAGCTTATGTCTAATTGTAACATTTTTTGTTTTGTTGAAGTATAGATAGAATCTAATTTGCGGCAATAGGAAGGATTGTAAAAATGGAAGCTGTTTTTATCCACTCGCAAACGATTCTCAATGAATTTTGGAAAAATGCTGTGTTGATTGCATTTTACGAGAAAATCCTTTCTATTTGTCGCATTAATTAGTCTCTTACTTATTCGTGTCCATAATTTTAGGTTGTTCTTCGCTGTGGTGCCATATTCAGTCTCGATGTGGTGGAAGAACGTCTCTTGTGTCGGAGGTACGTTCTGTTCGCCCATTGTGAATTCCATGGTGGATTTTGGCTGTGGTTTTTATGCAGAGGTTAGGTGTGGGCTTGCAGCCAATGATTTGGGTAAACGAGAAAACATCTACTTCAGATCATCTTTTTATTTCGTCGACGCGTTTCGGAGTGTGTTTCACTCCTTCATCAGGACGTCGAGCTGAATATACATATTTGTTATTAGGCGTGAATGTCAACAAAACATTATAATTACTTACAATTATATTGATAGATCTTTATGAGGGTGTTTTCAGTCAATTTCAAGATATAAATAGCTTTAACAATCACCATCCGGGACACTGTAAAAGGATGTCTGTCATACGAAAATTGAATAGATTATTTTGATGCTTTACCTTCTTCTGAGACTGTCGCAATGACGAAAAAGTCGATATAATATATTAAGGGGTAAATTTGGGGGGGACAAGGATGAACGATTGTGTGTGTTCGTGTGAAGTCAAGTCGAGTTGTCGAGAGAGAAAAACGACTGAAATCAAGGTGAGCTACCAAAACGACTGACTTATTTTTTTACTGAAAAAATTATTAAAAACACGTTAGATATGTGTTTATTTAACAAGTCAGAGAAATTACCTTTGCTGTGTTAGATTTCGAATTTTCGTACCATGTACGATAATTTTCCTTCACGATCGCTAGTATAGATATTAGTTTGAAGTGTATGTTGAAAATTGATCATCAACGAGCGGTCTTTTTTATCCTCTGAAAAGGTATTCAAGAACGTTAAAAAACGTATTGAACAAATAAATATGTGGAATACCTTTCTTTATGAGTGTTCGTAAACTCGAACTTATGGGAACGTCGTTCTAAAAGCTTCTATTGGAGAAAATTCTCTCTATATTCAGGTTTTACGAGGATATCGCTTCCTTTTCTTAAAAATTCGGCTCGAGATGAAGATATATTACTTATTAATTTTAACTAAAAACGTAATTTGTACGAAAGAAACCGTTCATGTAACCTTGATCAAGCGTTAAACCTTCCTTGATTCCCCACATGGTGTCACTCGGGTGATCAGGTTGGCATGTCCGGCTCATTTATGCCGCCACTTTTCAAATTTAAAATCGAGTAGTACGCCGGGCTAACATTTTTCGAATCTTTTTTGAAATTTATTGAATGTATGTCTCTCTGAATGTATACGGATTCGTAGAATTTTCTTCTTGACGTATTTATCTCGTTCTTGATTATGTTTGCATTTGTGAAGTCGAATATGTGGTTATGTTTAACAGCGTGGAATGACAATGCACTGTCTTTTTCTTTTTATTTTTACTGCATATTGGTGTTGGTAAAGTCGGTTTTTAAAGTACTGTCGCGATTCACCATAATAACTCCTGTACATGATTCCATTGTTTCTGGGTTTCCTGTGCATGAAATCTTGTAACATACCCCACTTTTTTGTTCTTTTTTAGTCGGTTCTTTTAATTTGCTAAAGATTCTACTGAGGGGGTTGGTGTTTTTCATAGCAATTCGAGTATTCGGTGATACTGACTTTATTTTCTTTTTTATATTTTCACTGAGCCCTCTAATGTATGGTAAGGCGCAGAAACTAATTGGATTGGCTTGTGGTCCATCGAGGGCTTCTTGGGTCCTATTAGGTGTCGGCGGAGAGAACGATTTGTCCCATAATTGTCGGTTATTTATCCATTTATTTATAAGTTTTTTTGGATAACCAAGTTTGCCAAGTATGTCATGAATTGTTTTCTTGTTCTCAAGAGTCATTCCATCACTATCTAAAAGGCATACACGTTTTATTAGATTTATGCAGGCATTGGATTTCTGGCTAAACGGGTGAAAAGAATGGAAATGTATGATTCTATTTGAGGCCATAGGTTTACTATACCATTTTGTACGTAGCGTTCCATTTGTGTTTCGAATGACTAAAGTGTCCAAAAATGGAATTTTATTATTTTCTTCACACTCGATCGTGAATTTTAATCGAGGATGAAAATCATTAAATTTACGTACAGTATAGTCAAGCTTGTCTAAAGGAAGGGCGGTGAGTATGTCATCGACATACAAAAAAAGAAAGGGGACCTCAAAATCTAACTTTTCCATTGTAGTTGTTAGAAGTTTAGACATGACTATGTCAGCAGCGATGGGACTTAAAGGGTTTCCCATGGCCACCCCGAAAGATTGCCGATAGTAGACTCCATTTTGTACAAGGGACCCCGATGAGCAACAGAATTTCAACCATTCTATGAATGTATCGAGGGGTAAAGTAGTCTTAGTGTCTAATTTAGACCAGTTCTCCCGAACGATTTCTGTAAGAAGTTCGACAGGGATTTGTGAATAAAGAGGTAGCATCTAATGAACATAAAATATGGTTCGGTGGCACTATTAACTCATTTATTCTTGCTTTGAAATTGTAGGAGTTATCGATTGTAAATTGGTTTTCGCAACGTAAATTATTAAGGATCGATACTACGTATTTTGACAACTTATATGTAGGGGATCCGATGAAACTCACTATTGGTCGTAGTGGTGCCCCCGGTTTATGAATCTTAGGGAGACCATACATCTTAGGAATAAGTCCATTATGAGTTTTTAATGTAATTCCGACATAATTAGGGATGTAATTATTGTTCACGGCTGTGGATATCATTATATTCATCTTTGACTGGATATTGGGGGTGGGATCTCGTTTTATAATGCTGTAGGTATCACTATCCGAGAGCAGGGTGGAAATTTTTGGTTGTAATCCGATTTTGTCATAACTACGGTTTTATTCCCTTTATCTGACCGGGTTATGATGAGATTGTCATGTTCGTTTTTAAATGTAACCGTTTCTTTTATTAGATCACATATAATAGTGATTAGAGACCTCTTAAAACCTTTTCGTTTCAATTTTGTCTTGAAATTTAAGATAAGATTTGCAATGCCTACTCTAAGGTCCTGTCGGTATTATGGACACGAATAAGTAAGAGACTAATTAATGCGACAAATAGAAAGGATTTCTCGTAAAATGCATCAACAGCATTTTCCAAAATCATTGAGAATCGTTTGCGAGTGGATAAAAACAGCTTCCATTTTTACAATCCTTCCTATTGCCGCAAATTAGATTCTATCTATACTTCAACAAAACAAAAAATGTTACAATTAGACATAAGCTCGGCCTTCAGCCATATATCTTTACTCAACAGTCAATTAAGTAAAGTAAACGAAAATTGAATGATCAATTACCACTTGATACTGTCCAAACCTATAGATAGCCAAGAAAGGATCATGAATAAATTCAAGAATGATGGTATCCTAGCTTTAGAGAACAAGTTCAAGAATTTAATTAAATCAATTTTGAACCCCTTTACTGAGACATCTCAGACTGGGTAATCAATTTGACTGATACTGTGTTACCAAAAATGTAGAAACGATCCCGCCTTAGGCCCAAAGTTCTCAGCCCCCACTACACTGAATGACAAGACTATCATGGAAATTCTTGGACATGTAGAGAGCTTTATCGATAGGATAGAAGAAAACCATATCCGACAGGACCTTAGAGTAGGCATTGCAAATCTTATCTTAAATTTCAAGACAAAATTGAAACGAAAAGTTTTAAGAGGTCTAATCACTATTATATGTGATCTATAAAAGAAACGGTTACATTAAAAACGAACATGACAATCTCATCATAACCCGGTCAGATAAAGGGAATAAAACCGTAGTTATGACAAAATCGGATTACAACCAAAAAATTTCCACCTGCTCTCGGATAGTGATACCTACAGCATTATAAAACGAGATCCCACCCCAATATCCAGTCAAAGATGAATATAATGATATCCACAGCCGTGAACAATAATTACATCCCTAATTATGTCGGAATTACATTAAAACTCATAATGGACTTATTCCTAATGTATGGTCTCCCTAAGATTCATAAACCGGGGGCACCACTACGACCAATAGTGAGTTTCATCGGATCCCCTACATATAAGTTGTCAAATACGTAGTATCGATCCTTAATAATTTACGTTGCGAAAACCAATTACAATCGATAACTCCTACAATTTCAAAGCAAGAATAAAGAGTTAATAGTGCCACCGAACCATATTTTATGTTCATTAGATGCTACCTCTTTATTCACAACATCCCTGTCGAACTTCTTACAGAAATCGTCGGGAGAACTGGTCTAAATTAGACACTAAGACTACTTTACCCCTCGATACATTCATAGAATGGTTGAAATTCTGTTGCTCATCGGGGTCCCTTGTACAAAATGGAGTCTACTATCGGCAATCTTTCGGGGTGGCCATGGGAAACCCTTTAAGTCCCATCGCTGCTGACATAGTCATGTCTAAACTTCTAACAACTACAATGGAAAAGTTAGATTTGAGGTCCCCTTTCTTTTTTGTATGTCGATGACATACTCACCGCCCTTCCTTTAGACAAGCTTGACTATACTGTACGTAAATTTAATGATTTTCATCCTCGATTAAAATTCACGATCGAGTGTGAAGAAAATAATAAAATTCCATTTTTGGACACTTTAGTCATTCGAAACACAAATGGAACGCTACGTACAAATGGTATAGTAAACCTATGGCCTCAAATAGATCATACATTTCCATTCTTTTCACCCGTTTAGCCAGAAATCCAATGCCTGCATAAATCTAATAAAACGTGTATGCCTTTTAGATAGTGATGGAATGACTCTTGAGAACAAGAAAACAATCATGACATACTTGGCAAACTTGGTTATCCAAAAAACTTATAAATAAATGGATAAATAACCGACAATTATGGGACAAATCGTTCTCCGCCGACACCTAATAGGACCCAAGAAGCCCTCGATGGACCACAAGCCAATCCAATTAGTTTCTGCGCCTTACCATACATTAGAGGGCTCAGTGAAAATATAAAAAAGAAAATAAAGTCAGTATCACCGAATACTCGAATTGCTATGAAAAACACCAACCCCCTCAGTAATCTTTAGCAAATTAAAAGAACCGACTAAAAAAGAACAAAAAAGTGGGGTATGTTACAAGATTTCATGCACAGGAAACCCAGAAACAATGGAATCATGTACAGGAGTTTATTATGGTGAATCGCGACAGTACTTTAAAAACCGACTTTACCAACACCCAATATGCAGTAAAAAATAAAAAAGAAAAAGACAGTGCATTCATTCCGCTGTTAAACATAACCACATATTCGACTTCACAAATGCAAACATAATCAAGAACGAGATAAATACGTCAAGAAGAAAATTCTACGAATCCGTATACATTCAGAGAGACATACATTCAATAAATTTCAAAAAAGATTCGAAAAATGTTAGCCCGGCGTACTACGATTTTAAACTTGAAAAGTGGCGGCAATAATGAGCCGGACATGCCAACCTGATCACCCGAGTGACACCATGTGGGGAATCAAGGAAGGTTTAACGCTTGATCAAGGTACATGAACGGTTTCTTTCGTACAAATTACGTTTTTAGTTAAAATTAATAAGTAATTATCTTCATCTCGAGCCGAATTTTTAAGAAAGGAAGCGATATCCTCGTAAAACCTGAATATAGAGAGAATTTTCTCAATAGAAGCTTTTAGAACGACGTTCCCATAAGTTCGAGTTTACGAACACTCATAAAGAAAGGTATTCCACATATTTTTGTTCAATACGTTTTTTAACGTTCTTGAATACCTTTCAGAGGATAAAAAAGACCGCTCGTTGATGATCATTTTCAACATACACTTCAAACTAATATCTATACTAGCGATCGTGAAGGAAAATTATCGTACATGGTACGAAAATTCGAAATCTAACACAGCAAAGGTAATTTCTCTGACTTGTTAAATAAACACATATCTAACGTGTTTTTAATAATTTTTCAGTAAAAAATAAGTCAGTCGTTTTGGTAGCTCACCTTGATTTCAGTCGTTTTTCTCTCGACAACTCGACTTGACTTCACACGAACACACACAATCGTTCATCCTTGTCCCCCCAAATTTACCCTTAATATATTATATCGACTTTTCGTCATTGCGACAGTCTCAGAAGAAGGTAAAGCATCAAAATAATCTATTCAATTTTCGTATGACAGGCATCCTTTTACAGTGTCCCATGGTGATTGTTAAAGCTATTTATATCTTGAAATTGACTGAAAACACCCTCATAAAGATCTATCAATATAATTGTAAGTAATTAATGTTTTGTTGACATTCACGCCTAATAACAAATATGTATATTCAGCTCGACGTCCTGATGAAGGAGTGAACACACTCCGAAACGCGTCGACGAATAAAAAGATGATCTGAAGTAGATGTTTTCTCGTTTACCCAAATCATTGGCTGCAAGCCCACACCTAACCTCTGCATAAAAACCACAGCCAAAATCCACCATGGAATTCACAATGGGCGAACAGAACGTACCTCCGACACAAGAGACGTTCTTCCACCACATCGAGACTGAATATGGCACCACAGCGAAGAACAACCTAAAATTATGGACACGATAAGTAAGAGACTAATTAATGCGACAAATAGAAGGATTTCTCGTAAAATGCAATCAACACAGCATTTTTCCAAAATTCATTGAGAATCGTTTGCGAGTGGATAAAAACAGCTTCCATTTTACAATCCTTCCTATTGCCGCAAATTAGATTCTATCTATACTTCAACAAAACAAAAAAATGTTACAATTAGACATAAGCTCGGCCTTCAGCCATATATCTTTACTCAACAGTCAATTAAGTAATGTAAACGAAAATTGAATGATCAATTACCACTTGATACTGTCCAACCTATATAGATAGCCAAGAAAGGATCATGAATAAATTCAAGAATGATGGTATCCTAGCTTTAGAGAACAAGTTCAAGAATTTAATTAAAATCACATTTTGAACCCTTTACTGAAGACATCTCAGACTGGGTAATCAATTTGACTGATACTGTGTTACCAAAGATGTAGAAACGATCCTCGCCTTAGGCCCAAGTTCTCAGCCCCCACTACACTGAATGACAAGACTATCATGGAAATTCTTGGACTGTAGAGAGCTTTATCGATAGGATAGAAGAAAACCATATCCGACAGGACCTTAGAGTAGGCATTGCAAATCTTATCTTAAATTTCAGACAAAATTGAAACGAAAAGGTTTTAAGAGGTCTCTAATCACTATTATATGTGATCTAATAAAGAACGGTTACATTTAAAAACGAACATGACAATCTCATCATAACCGGTCAGATAAAGGGAATAAACCGTAGTT
>JACGAQ010002255.1:0-43804 GCA_014119065.1 Orius insidiosus | reverse complement strand
CCGATATATCGGAAGGAAATATCGGATGAATGAACCGATATATCGGAAGGAAAATATTCGATGAACCGGTATATCGGAAGGAAAATATCGGTACAAATATCGGAAGGAAATATCGATATTCCGATATATCGGAAGTATCGTAACAACCCTAGTCAATTCTCGCCTAAAATTGATCTTTCCCATTCTTCAAAGAGACTTGAAGATTCTTGCGTTAGATTGCTTGGATATGGCCAGATTTTGACCGGATTTATATTTAATTCATGCCGTTCTGTAAGTCGATGAACAGCTGGGTGCGTTGGATTTGGCGGGGTTTTTCCTCCCAAAGCTCAAGAACCTTAGCCGTAGAAAGTCTTGGCAATAGCAGTGGATGTGCTCCACCGTTTCCTTCTCCGCTATGCAGAAGCGGCAAGTGATGTCCTCTTTAACTCCTAACCTTTGAAGCTGCTAACGGAGTTTACAGTGTCCAGCAGACCCACTATAATCCTTTGTTTTTGCTCTGCTAGAGCTGGCCTGCTGTTAATCATTATGGCCTTCTTGGGTTGACCTTGGGTTTGTTTCATAAGCTTCTCTTTGCTTGCTCCTGGAAATGTGGCAGTAGAGCTCAGGGCCAATGGTGGTCATTTTGACCATTTTGTTGGCCTTCTCATTGCTCTCCAGCACCAAGCACACTGGATGGAAAGTCAAAAAGACGTTTTTTATGGATTTCCCCGGAGTGATTTGTAGTAAACTTGCTCCCAGTCAAACTTTCTTTTAAAAAATTGCCTTCGATAGAGCCAGCTACTGCAGTGAACTTGAATCCGGAAATTCTTCTCTGCGGGTTGAATTTGACATTTCTGCGAGCTTATTGCAATTTCTGCCAGCTGGAACAGAGTGCTCATAGTTACTTCCTCATTACTTACCTTTGATAATTTTTTACAACCAGAATCAATCAATCTATGCTACACCAACGATATCCACACACTAAAGTCAAAATACTAACTAATCTGAAGTAATCTTTAAAAAGATATGTTATCTTGAACTATCAGTCCTCACCTTTCTGAAGTATGTATAATTGATTTTATGGTTTGAAAAAATGTTCGCATTTACAGACAAAGATTATTTAAATTTGGTAACATAAATAGTTGAATATTAATTTTTTACTTTGTTTTTTAAAGGCTGTCAGTAAGCAAAGCGATCAACCAGGTGGAAAATCCGGTGAAGGAGAAACACGTGAGGAGCACGATTCTTGGAACTTTTCATGAAAAATGTGCAGAAACGTTTTGGGCGGTTGTTATGCGACTTCCGCTCAAAGACAACCGAATCGCAGCATGGAAGTTCTGCCATGTCCTTCACAAAGTGCTCCGTGAAGGTCATCCGCAGTCGCTTCAGGACAGCATCAGGCATGTCTCCATGGTTGAAGACCTCGGAAAACTATGGGTAAACATCTTTTTAATTTAAGAAAAATCCGTATTTTTGTATTTTAGGGACATTTAGTACGTGATTGCTACGGAAGGCTCATTTTAGAATATTGCCAGTTGTTATGTTGCAAAATTAATTTTCATCGAAGGAACCCGAGGATACCAGGAAATCTTCAGCTGAGCTCCGACGAGCTCGACACAATAGGCGAAATGATGTCAACAATTATTTTCAATTATGCGTAGAAATGTTTGATTATATGGATGAAATATTAAAACTTCAATTTGCAAGTAAGTTTGATTTGAAAACGAGGGCTTTTTAAGTTTTTGTGATAGTTTTTGATTCGCTGGATCGATCAAGATCAAATTCAATGACCACAGCGGGGCAGTGTCGTCTTGCTCCTCTCATCCCGATGATTCAGGACTCATCGCAGCTTTATGACTCCTGCGTCAAATTGCTTTTTAAACTCCATGCTTCTCTCCCTCAAGATTTACTCGCCGGCCACCGAACTCGCTTTTTCGACCAGTTTAAAAAGCTTAGCACTTTTTACGTAGCGTCAAGTCAACTACAATATTTTAAATTCTTAATTCAAATACCAACTCTTCCTAGCGTACGTTTTTTTTCTATGCTTCTTTTTCTTTTAATTTTATATTGTAGAACCCTCCGAATTTCTTGATACAAGCCGAGCTTGGATCGTATGTGACACCTGTCGTCATTTTACCTCCCGAAGAAGAAGCTGCAGATACGGCAGATTTGCAGTCGTTGACGGGTGAACTTGTCGATCTCAATTCCCCTGTTTCAAATGGAAACACATCTCCAGAAGTTATTGCTGAAAGGTTTATTTAGGAAGAAAAAAAAGAAGATATGCTAAATTTTTATTTAGGGACAGTTTAATTGAACACCTTCAAAATGAACTTGCACGATATAGAAATGAAATGACAAAAATAATGTCTGAACATCAAAAAACAATCAGCGAACTGAATGAAAGGATAAATTATTTAGAAACAGACATTTCCAAAAAGGTAACTATACACACTGTTGGGCGTAATAGTAATCGCAATTAGGATTGTAATCGCAAGTTTCTTAATTACGATTACAATTATAATCATAATCGTAATTCCGATTACAATTACAATCGTATTCGTATTTTTTCTGCGATTACGAGTGTAATCGCATTTTTTTAACGATTACAATCGTAATCGTATTTTTTTTCTGCGATTAATTTAACTTTTTATAAATTTGTACTTAATTATTTTTCTAGGATGCACCATTTTCGAAAATAATTTTTTTTAAATAAATTTACCTATCTTGAAAACAGTGCGTCCTAGAGAAAAATGAATAGAATAAAAATTAAAGAGAATTGAATTTCCAACTGATTTTATTTAGCATTTTTTCAATATCTGTAACGGTTTACAAGCCTTTAAATATTAACCTTGTTAATGGTTATACTTCAATAACCTTCTTACACGGAGAAGGTCAACTTTTGATGGACTTTAACTCCTTAAATGTTCAAAATTTTGAAAAAAATGAACTACTAGGTGTACAAAATTCAAAACCCTGTGGCTGAGTTTCATTTTGTACACCTAATAGTTTACTTTTAACTTTTTTTCCGATCTTCAATAGTTAAAAATATAAAAGGGGCGATCCATTACTTCTGTGAATTTTTCTGATAACATTTTTGAAATCGCTATTTTTTAGGAGAGTGAACTAGTCGCAGAAAGATTACTTAAGTCTAAAATAGAACAAAATCTGAAGATTTTGACAGTAAGTGAACGATTGACTTTTTTAAGAAAATATTTTAATTTTATTCTAGAACAAATGAAATTGAGAGATGAGAAATTTTTAAAAATGAAAGAAATTTACGGGCAGTTGCGTGAGGAGCATATTCAACTTTTGAGGCAGGTATGTACGGTTTAGGGACACCCTGTAGACGATTGTTGCCCACACGTGCTTTTCCGATTCACTGTAGTGTTCAAAAGGGAATTTTGAAAAAAGAAAAAGTTTTATTTATAAGTTTGTTATAAATTGCGGTCGTAGAAAGCAGGTGTCGACAAAGCGCTCAGAGGTTCGGACAAAATGACCAAATTTGCAAGGTCGGCAAACAACGTCTTACTTAAAATTGTAAGCCTTATAATTTTATTTTTATTGCTCGACATTCTCGCTATGGAAAAACGCATGGATCGGAATCCACATCAAGCACAAGATTTCTTCGTTTTGTATATAATTTTTGGGTGACGGAAATATTTTTGTAAATATTTTCTATTCCTGTTGAAATCGCAACTTTCACTTTTTTTTTTCTCCCCAGAAATTCAATGAGCTTTCGGAAGGGTTTTGGTCGGAGAAATCATTAAATTTTTGTTTAAAAAAAATTTCTTTTTTGTAGAAAGCAGATGTGGATAGGCAGCTTACGAGTATGAAAAGCGAGGTGGATTTGGACTCGGGAAGGAGAAGCCAGCTTGAAGAACTTGCTCAGGAACTAGCGACACTTCAGGCCTCTGCAGATGCTGCCGCTGAACAAAAACAAGTTCGTCCTCTAATTTTTCATAAAATCATTTTTACTTCTCTCATCCGCAGACTTTGGAATACAAACTTGAGTTTGTCACAAAAGAAAAAGCGCATACTGAAAGCGAACTTCAAGATCTCTAAGTCAAAACGAGAAGTTGACAAAAAACTAGAGAAACCGAGAAGAACTTAAGATCTAAAGAGGATCTCTTAAAACAGCAATTCGGTATTCAATATTTATTTTGTTTTATCGTAATAATTTTGTTGTTTTATTAGAAAAATAGTCCAGGAATCTGAGGAAATAATCAAAAATGCTATTCATGAGGTTGATAATCCTGCATTTTCATCTTCAACATGTTCGATAGGTAAGTCTTTATTTTGATCCTTATGCTTTCTTAAAATTTCGTCTTCTTTTGTAACTTCCTCAGTAGAATTGATGAAAATAAAAAAAATTCTAGATAGATGGGAGAAATTCGGACTGTTTATGGCAGTGTTGGGTGTAATCGCAAGTTTCTTGATTACGATTATAATCGTAATCGTATTTTAATCGTATATGTACGATATGTATAAACGTAATCGTATATGACATCAGGTAATCTCAGTAAAAATGTCATATACGAGCCGTAAACGCTAACAAAATACGATTACGCCCGTAATCGATGAAAAAAAAATGCGATTATCGCAGAAAAAAAATACGATTACGACTGCAATTGCAGAAGAAAATACGATTATAATGGTAATCGCAGAAAAAAATACAATTACGATTGTAATCGCAGAAAAAAAATATAATTACGGTTGAAATCTTAAAAAAAGTACTAGTCTGGAGCTGGCCCCGACGGGAACTTCCTTAAGAGAAGTAACAATAGGAGGGGGAAGTATAACGGAGGGGACGTAAACGTAGTGGGAAGTATATGGGGGGGAAGTATAACGGAGGGGGAAGTATAACGGAGTGGGAAGTATAACGGAGGGGGAAGTATAACGGAGGGGGAAGTATAACGGAGTGGGAAGTATAACGGAGGGGAAGTATAACGGAGTAGGAAGTATAAAGGAAGGGGATGTAGTAGGGAGGGAAAGTATAAAAATTTTCCGGGTTTCCTTTTTTTTTTTTCGAAAAATTTTCTAAGTTCTTTTTTTGAAAAATTTTCTAAGTTTTTTTTTTTTCGAAAAATTTTCCGGGTTTTCCTTTTTTTTTTTTCGAAAAATTTTCCGGGTTTTCCTTTTTTTTTTTTTTTTCTTCGAAAAATTTTCTAAGTTCTTTTTTTCGAAAAATTTTCTAAGTGTCAAGGTAGAAATAATGGGCTCTTTGGCCTAGGGATGTGCCTCTCGTAAAGGGTAGAAGTACGAAATTTCTCCCTACTAATAAAAATAGTAATTTAAAAAGTGGCAATTTTTTTGCACCAAAAATTCTTAAAAAATATAAGGAGTAATTGGTGAAAATTTGGTGAAAATCGGATTAACGGTTCGGCCGCAGCGAATTTTTTAAAATTTCAAACAGACATATCTCCGCCATTTTTTCGAAATTCAAAAATCCCCCTCGTTACATTCTTCTTCACCGGCTAAAGAAATTTGTGTGAAAATTTGGTGAAAATCGGATGAAAATTGTGGCCGTAAAGTGTTCCGGAAAAAAATGCTACGGACGGCCGGCACCACAGACAAAGTTGAGATCGGTAAAGATCAATATTCGATTTGACCCTCCGGGGTCTGGAAGACCCTTCCCCAAAAACCCGACGTCGAGGTATCGCAATAACTTCTTTAAGGAAGTTAAAATGCGATTACAACCGTAATCGCAGAAAAAATACGAATGCGATTGTAATCGTAATTACGATTACGATTATAATTGTAATCGATACGATTATAATTGTGGGCGAAGGCGTTCATTTTTCTACCTTCTGTTTACATCTTTAACTTTTCTTCTATAATTCACTAACAGCTTTATGCAAAATAAAATTTTACTGGCCCCTACAAGAACTCCCTCTAATTAGGGAAACCTAATAGTTTTTTCATCCCTAATGTCAAAAATGAAGTTTTCAACTTCGAGGTAGAAAAACTAAAGTGATCGCCAAGCCACTTATGGAATAGGCATGAGATGCCAAAACTTCTGCCTACTATTTAGAAAAAAAGGACATTACAACAGGATTGATTAAGACCATGGTCATTTTGATCATTAAGACCATTTTCAGAAGGATAAGGGGTAGGGTTGTTGCGATACTTCCGATATATCGGTTCATCCAATTTTTTTGTTTGTTTAATACTAGCAGTAAGTTGAAGGGTTATATTATAACAAAATTAAATGGAAGTAATAAATTTTAATAAAATAAAACACAATGGAGAATGGTGCGATTGCATTTCTGTTCAAAGAGCGAAAGCAAATTATCAATTTCATTATCTAAGTCTTCAGTGTGGACATTAAAGTAAGAAGTTCGCAGATTAAAAAAGCTCCGATGGTTGCTTCCTCGTGGTTGTCCTGTATGTCGATGTTGAGAACGTGAACGCTTGCGCTATCAACGCAAACTCTGTTCTCGAAGTATTCGAGTACTTGGTCATAAACACGTTCTTCGCAGGTGACGACGACGTCGAATTTCTGTTTCGTCTCTTGAAACCGCTCAGGCCTCAATTTTATCCGTCTGTTTCTGTCGATCATATGAAGCAAACCGTTTTGCGTATAAAAAGATTTGTCTTTTCTCTCTAAATCTTGGTAAATCTGATCGTATGTCGTGCTGAAGTCGTAGACGTTGGGACGGTCGGCGGCCATGCCTGGAAGTTTCACTTTATCGCCCGTTCCGAAGGATTTCACTTTGAAGCCTTTCTTGCTTAAATATGCGTGCGCTTCCATACTTCGATTCATGTTGCTCGAACAGACTACTGCCACATTCAATGCTGACGAAGGCATCCTTCAATATGTCTTTATTTAATAAAATATTAATTTTAAAAATTCAAATACGCAATGTTCAAGCTTCAAAAGTATTTAAAACACAATAAATCAACATTTTCTGAAGCCATTCAAGTTGGGCAAACTAAAAGTTCAAAATTGTCAATGGAAGGTTACTCTTTAGTAAAAATCCAGAAGTACCAACTTTGCGGTTATATATCCCGACTATATTAATATCAAGGTGTGTTTTTCATAATGTAAATACATCTAAAACTTGAGAAATTCGTATAGGCCAGCTCCTATTAGAACTTTTTAACGTAATTGTCATAAAATTTATGATTTAAAAAAACGTATTTGTGGGAAATAATGTGAATTTTATTAAAATTCATTTTTCTATATAAATTTCTAAAATTTGCCTTTTTTTAGATTACTTTTCGTCTCTGGCAGACGGCCTTCATACAAGTATAACTTCGGTAGAGAAGGAAATAACAGCTGATGGTATAGTGAGACTCGCACACCAAACTGCGGAGTTTGTCTTACTCGGAAAAGCAACATCGAATATTTCGCCTGATATCGAGTTCGGCGAGCGGATGGGTGAAGTCTGCAAAAAAGTCGGCGAAACGTGTCTTTTATCTTTGAAAGATGCTCGAAACGGGCCTGTAACTATGAAGGATATGAAAGATACTATTTTGGACCTACTTACGATGGTTAGCCAACTTCAGTCGAACCTTCAAACTAGTTCGACTTCCGTTGAAGACCTTGTCGAATCTGAATTGGCTGCGATGGACAAAGCGATTGAAGAAGCCGCTAAGAAAATCGAAGAAATGCTTTCCAACTCCCGTGCTGCGGACTCCGGCCTCAAACTTGAAGTCAACGAAAAAATACTCGACTCCTGTACTGGGCTCATGCACGCAATACGAATTTTAGTTCAAAAATCAAGAATTTTACAAGCAGAAATTGTTTCACAAGGAAAAGTAAGTTTAACTTTCTCAATTAAATTTTCAAAAAATTTTCTTGAAGGGAACGGCTTCTGCGAAAGAATTCTACAAAAGAAACCATCAATGGACAGAAGGTCTTATTTCTGCAGCAAAGGCAGTTGGAATGGGAGCCACTTATTTGCTGTAATATAAAGTTTTATTTTTTTTTTATATGAACCATTTCAGTGAAGCTGCTGATGAAGTGGTGACTGGTGGTGGTAAGATAGAACTAGTAATGGCTGCAGCTCAAGGTATTTCTGCCAGCACTGCTCAGCTAGTTGTGGCAAGTCGTGTGAAAGCGGAGCGAGGAAGCAAAAGCTTAGAGCAACTCACAGGCGCTTCTCGAGGCGTCACTGGAGCAACTGCGGGCGTTTTAACAAACGCCAAAGCTTGCGTACAACTAGTAGAACAATCTGGTAAGTTTATGAGAAAAGAAAAAAACGTTGATTCTTTTCAGATGATCTGGACGTTTCTGGGCTCACATTGCATAACGCTAAACGTCTTGAAATGGAATCCCAAGTGAAGGTCTTGGAATTGGAAAACTCGCTGGTAAAAGAGCGACTCAAATTGGCCGCCCTGAGACGTCATCACTACTCGCTCGCTCCGGACAACGAGCAAATATCACCTACATGAGGAACGATTACCATAAGTGGAACAACCGTATCATTCAAATCATTACGTTCCACTTAAATAACTTTTTTAAAAATCATTTTAAAGCTTTAATTGTATAATTTTTAATAAAAAGTATCATTCCTACTTAATTTTATAATTTTTCATTTTAAAAAACATTTACCCCCACATGAAGGTTCATTTTTAACCAAGCAAAATTACTTTTCTCCACTTTTGTTACCTTTTAACTGATAATCGAATTTTTAATTTAAAAGCCAAAGAATGATTATCAATATTTTTAATGGGATCTTCATTTATAACCTTCTACAAATAACCAGTGAAAGGTTCATTTTTAATCTCCTTACTACATTTAGAAGTTGAAAATTTTAAAAATACACTTTGACCCATTTGCCTTTTGCTGGCTCATTAATAAAACTAAGACTAATAATCAGAAATCAAGAGGGGAGATACTGAAAATATTTTTTTAAAAAGAAACAATTTGTATAAGATGTTAGAAATATTAGGTAGTGCTTTTGTTTTACCTTACCATTTACATATATCAAAAATATACACTAATCGTCTAATCCAAAATTGGTTGCTGGGTGTGGAAAAAAAAAGCCAAGGAAAATATTGTTGTCATAATAAAGCTTTTTGCAGAAGATTTTTAATTTCTTTGATGAGAATTAAAGTTCAAGATTATAAGTTTATTTCTTTGGTTTATGTTTTCTTTTCAATCCATCGACAAAGCTAAGTTGTTAATTTTTTGTAACAAACGAAAATTCAGGGTTTATTTCTTTTTAATTCATGCATATTTGATGTTTTTAAAAGTCATTCTCAAAATTGAGTAAATATAGGGTTTACCATGTTTATATATTTTTAATAATAAAGTTTTACTTTATGAAAATTGGTTTAGTTCAATTGCTACCTAATTCCTTGTATTAGGTGTACAAAATGAAACTCAGCCACAGGGTTTTGAATTTTGTAGATTTTAGCCGAGTTTCATTTTGTACACCTAGTAGTTCATTTTTCAAAATTTTGAACATTTTAGGCGTTAAAGTCCATCAAAAGTTGACCTTCTCCGTGTAAGAAGGTTATTGAAGTATAACCATTAAGAAGGTTAATTTTTAAAGGCTTGTAAATCGTAAACCGTTACAGATATTGAAAAAATGCACTAAATAAAATCTGTTGGAAATTCAATTCTCTTTAATTTTTATTCTATTCATTTTTCTCTAGGACGCACTGTTTTCAAGATAAATTTTTTAAAAAAAAATTATTTTCCGAAAATGGTGCATCCTAGAAAAAAATAATTAAGTACAAAATAGAGAATTAAATTTCCTACAATTTTTATTTATTAGGTGTACAAAATGAAACTCAGCCACAGGGTAAATTTGAATTTTGTAGATTTTAGCCGAGTTTCATTTTGTAGAATTGAATTTTCGATTGAGTCCATCGTAGGAAGAATAGCTGGTAATATAAAAAATATTACAAAAAAAAAGTTAATTTTATTTACAAATTAAACATTTATCAATAAAACATAGATCTTAGTAATTATAATCTAAAAATTATTTACAAAAGTCCTTTAAAAAATAAGTTGGCTTAAAAAAATTGTTGGCTTTGGTCAGTACAAAGTGTCGGTGGTTGCTTGATCAGAGCCCATGTGGGATCTTCGGGTTGAGTCGGTCGACCATGAGAATGAAGGAGGTCTTAAGGGTTTGTCGTCGTTATGGCGGACGGCGAGTCCTCGAATCACTTTGTCCGTGCATGTGAAGGCGAGGAAAATGAAGAGACCTTGAAGGGTATTGAGAGCGATGAAGACGTACCAGAGAACTTCGACGTCTAAAGTTCCGGCGATGAGGCCCATCGTCCATGTGAGACCCATGACTACGGCGAGTCGGACGTAAAGCCTGAAGTCTTTGTGTGCTCGCACTCGCTGTAAACTTCGTAGTCGACGTCGTCGAATAAATCATGTGTGCCGAACTGGCGAAAAATGTTATATTGAGCGCCATTATGATGGCAAGAGGTGCGGCGAAAAAAGCCAAAAGCGGTTTACTCTGTCCGAACCAGCATGAATAGACTGCGAACTCCGGCCTCCACTCTTTCGGTATTTCAGGTGTCAACTCTACCCAAATCGCTCCTCCTACGATCACTGCAGGAGCGGTCCAACTCCAGATGGAATAAATAAAAAATTTCCTCCATTGTTTTCCAGCGGAGACCCGTAATTCGGCAGTCGCCAATCTTAAAGTCCTCCAGACGTCAAAGGCCATCGTGAGCATCCACATAAAGGAAGCTAAAAACGCGTAAAAAGTGATGACGGCAATAACGAAACACGGGATCCCTTCCAAAACTTGACCAGCCATAAAAGTCGTGTAGGCCACCAACAATGAGACGCAAAGCGACGCCAAATTTTTCCCAGATAGATTTCTCAATTCGGATACCAATGCAAACGCAGTCAAATGAAGAATAAGAAATATGATTGAAATACCGAGCCCAGCGTACGTAACGTAACCCATATAAACTCCAAATTTATCGACCAGTTTGATTCCTAAAGCTCCGATACAAATTTCTAACTTCCCGTCATCCGTTATCATGAAGTCGCCTTCTTCAAAACGTTTTTTATACTGCGGGACGTAAACTGAACGATTCTCCATAGAAAACTCTTCTCTTTCTAAAATGAATTTCGAACAGGGTTCCAAATCGGTGTTATTTTCTTTGGGGACGAAGACGACCGTCGAGTTCGTAAGTTTGGCGAGTTGTCTACAAGGTAGTAGTGCTTGTTGGCTTTCAGCTCGGTGATGATGGAACGGCACCGTTTAAAGAATGGATCGTAAAGTTGATCTTCGGCGCAAGGTTCGACCATTCCGACTTGTTTGGCGCTCAGGTCGAAAAGAACGAAAATGCGATCGGGCTGAAATCTCTGGTGTTAGAAAATCTGAAGAGTATCTGGGCACATTGAAGATGTTGAAGGGCGACGTTATTGCACATCGCGCAATGCGGGTTTCGAAAAGTCGCATCCGAATCGTAAACCAAAGATGTATAAGCTTCACATCGACTTCGAACTTCAACATTTGTCCAGTTCACAGCACAAGTTTTAACCACACCACTTGGACAACGACGAATGATATGAACGGCAGTTTCAGGAATCACAGGATCCACGACACATGAGTAAAATTTGTTATCCAATTTGAACCCCACGATTTTTTCGTTTTGTCGAAATCAATCATGTTGGAAACTGTTTGGACGGTGAGATTAAATGGTATCTGGTCACATTCGATATGTGGATGCCAAACGTGAAGGTCGTAGTGGTCATCGTGGCACATCGAGCAGTAGAGATTTCTATAAGTGATGCCGGTATTGTTGCTGGTGACGGGTACTCCTGCCATCGGATCTTTCGGGTTTTCGCTCGCTTTCTCGCAGGCGGAACGTACTGCCATATCTCCCCATCTAGGAGGGCATGATGTCTGCATGTAGATACCACCGAATTGCTTCAACGTGACACAGCTAAACGTGGCAGAACCTCGCGCTGTTCATCGACGTCAAAATGCGGCGAATCCGTGCAGCAATCGCCATACCGCGAACACTGCTTATCACACATACAGTTCCTGTCTTTCCAGTCCACTATGTCAGCAATTCTTGAATTTTTTGAATTTTTCATCAACGAACAATTCGCCCTCCAATCACAGGTCCTGAAAATAAAACATAAGAATTCACCAAGTTATCCATAATTCGAACATACTTATTCGCTCCTTCCAAATCCCAGTGACTTATCGAAAGAGAGGCCCATATTTTCCGAATACTAACATCAGCAGAAGCCTGAACAGTCTCCTTTCAACACTGGAACAAATAAAAAAGTTATAAAACATGTTTAGAACAGGTTTTAAGTTAATTTCATCCTCAATAAGCAAGTCGGTGATATGCTTCTGAGCAAAAAACATAATTCCGTGTTATTAAATGCATTATTCTTCACACGTTATGCAATTTCCCTTCTTGCGCAGATTTTGAACGAATTAATGGTCGATTTTTTCCCCTTCATCAACCGGAATCGATTTTTAATAAAATACCTTATCATATTAGCGCAAATCGACATCAAAGATTGCTGGCCAACGTCAGAGAGTGATTGAAACGAGGAAAACATTGTAAGAACTTAAAAGTTTCCCACCAATCTCAAGGTTTTATTTAATTACTTAGTAATCCGCAGTGCCTGAATATCCTTCCCCACCAATTTTCAGCTGATTTCGAAGCAATTGAGAACTGGGGTAGCTAAACTTTCTGTAATGGAGATGGGCGGATTTAGTCTTGGATCTGGGGGATGCGAGCTCCGCAGAATTCTTAAGCCAAAGCCCCAAAATGGTCAGGTTTTAAGCCTAAAAAGGTAGCCTATTTTTTAATCTAACACAGGGGTTCTCCCGTGATGAATATCGCTGTAACCAGAATAAATAGCGTTTTTAAGTGTTTAATTCTTTAAACGAGTCATTTCTCACATTTTCGCATTATTTTAAATCCAATTCACAGAAATAGAAGGTTTCCTCGGTTTCAGACAGAGAAACCCCATTTAGAGATTTTTTTGGAGTTTTCCGAGATAGGAAGGGGTTTTAGACAATCGACGGCCCTTAACGGCTCTTTAACTTAAAGAACGGCTCTTTAACTTAAAGAACGCCTCTTTAACTTAAAGAACGCCTCTTTAACTTAAGAACGCCCTTTAACTTAAGAACGCCTCTTTTAACTTAAGAACGCCTCTTTTAACTTAAGAACGCCTTTTAACTTAAGAACGCCTCTTTTAACTTAAGAACGCCTCTTTTAACTTAAGAACGCTATTTTAACTTAAAGAACGCTCTTTTAACTTAAAGAACGCCTCTTTTAAAAAGAACGGCTCTTTTAATTTTAAGCCCGAGCCCGAAAAGGATACCCCAGGAAACAAAAAAAAACATGGTAATATCTACTTACATATTCTGAACATAGTTCATTTTAAATTAGTTTTCAACCTTTTTAAACATAAATGCACATTCACGAATCACTCGTAACTGAAAACTGACCTTCCGCCTGACCGGCGAGTTTGTTTTGAGTCATCGGAAGGATTTAGCCTCAAGAGAGGGGAAAAGAAGGAAGGGGAATCCCGAGGAAACCCCAAACGTAAGAGAATCCCAATGGAAAAACTGAAAAGATTTCATTGTTTCTTTTCGAAGGACGGTAAATAAAAAGAAATTTGACGTTGAGGTTTTGCCAAAATCAAGGGCAGGACCGTTTAAGTTTATAATTAACGCATAAATTGCCTATTAATTTCAAATTATTGTTCATTAGAGAAATTTCTTTTGGTAAAATTCCGTTACATTCGAAATACAGTACGAGTTTGAAGAGCTTCAAACGAATACTTCCTTAAAGAGAAGGAACAATATAGGAGGGGGAAGTATAACGGAGGGTTTAAGGAGAGGGAAGTATAAAGGAGGGCTTAAGGTTTTTTTTTTCGAAATTTTTGGTTGTTTTATTTTTTCGAAAAATTTTTAGTTAGGTATTTTTCCAATTTTTTTTTAATTTGCAGTTTTTTTTCTCGAAAATTTTTTAAGTTTTTTTATTTTTTCAAAAATTTTTATAAGCATCAAGGAAGAAGTAATTGGCTTTCTCCCCAAGGGATGCGTCTCTACCGAAGGGTGGAAGTATCACATTTCTCCCTGCTAAAAATTAAAAAAAAAAAATTACACCGAAAATTCGTTTAAAAATATAAGAAGTATTGATGAAAATTTAGAGAAAATTTTCAACCTAAAAACTCGTTTTTTCGCTTATTATTGCGTTTCAGGGGTTTTTGAGGCTTGAAACGGAAGAGTATTGGGGGCAAGAAATAATTCGAGGCAAAAAATTGAAAAAAAATTTTCGACCTAAAAACTCGTTTTTCTCGCTTATTATTGCGTTTCAGGGGTTTCAGACAGATCTCCGCCATTTTTTCGAAATTCAAAAATCTCTCTCGTCACAATTTTGCTCAACTATTTAGGAAGGTTTTGCTATAATTTGGTGAAAATCGGTTCAAAAGTGTGGCCGTAAAGTTTCGGGAAAAAATGCTACGGCCGGCCGGAACCACAGACAAAGTTGAAATCGGTGTAGATTCATAATCGATTTGACCCTCTGGGGTCTGGAAGACCCTTCCCCAAAAACTCGAAGAGGAGGGTATCACAATAACTTCTTGAAGGAAGTTAATAAAAGAAAGGTTTTATAATAATAGAATTTCGCGATAATCATTTATCGAGTTATCAAGAAGCCATTATGATTTAGCCTACATAATCGGAAGACGGGAAGTCCCACCATCTTTTTGTCACCTATGTCGCAACTAATTTTTTATAGACTGCAAACTCGTGTTTATGAATAATTACAGCGCACTGAGATTGCAAAGCGTAAAGATATTATCGACTTTCCCACAGCTCGAGATAATGATTAGTACATCAAAATGAATAAAGGGTGCATCTCGATATACTCAAGGACGACTTAACTACACGATCTTTTTTCATATCCATATTTTTTTTAGTTCCTTGAGAGATGTCACGTAAATTCGTGCGCTTATTGAAGACCGATTTTCCCTTTAACCGCACTCACGGTCAAGGTTGGAAAGTCAAGTTGTATACCTACTAAGCCTTCTTTGGCTTAGAAATCGAAGTGAGGAAAAAGTTAAACTTTGATTAGTATGCTCAAGTATTCTTGAGGAGCGAAAGTTCCGTTTAAACAAGCAAATTAGTGTTTTTAGGAAATAACGGTCACTTGATTTCGTGTTAAAAATTGTATGCGTTTTATATTTTTAAACCTCCATTTTGCTCTTGATGATTTCCCCCCAAAAGAGCTAAAACAAGGATTATAATCCTAAACATCGTTCATGTTTAATATTAATATTTAGATCTGGAGTATTTTAGGTCAAAAATGCTCTTTATATTTGATTAAATTTTCAAACTAATTCAAATTAATGGGCCATAAAAATTTTATGACGCCGCACCCTTCATTATGATAGAAATTGAGTTGTTAATAGCTAAGAAACGCTTACCGGCCTATTATTACGACATATTAGGCAAGTGCCTTCGAAATAAACTATTAATTCATAATTTAGTCTGAGGTGTTTAAAGAAAATTAAACCTACGAGTTTTAACTTCCTTAAAGAAGTTATTGTTTACCCTCTTTGCTGGTTTTTGGGGAAGGGTTTTTGGATAAAATATTAGTGTACAAATGAAACTCAGCCACAGGTAAATTTGAATTTTGTAGATTTTAGCCGAGTTTCATTTTGTACACCTAGTAGTTCATTTTTTCAAAATTTGAACATTTTAGGCGTTAAAGTCCATCAAAAGTTGACCTTCTCCGTGTAGAAGGTTATTGAAGTATAACCATTAAAAGGTTAATTTTTAAAGGCTTGTAAATCGTAAACCGTTACAGATATGAAAAAATGCACTAAATAAAATCTGTTGGAAATTTAATTCCTTTAATTTTTATTCTATTCATTTTTTCTCTAGGACGCACTGTTTTCAAGTAAATTTATTTAAAAAAAATTATTTTCCGAAAATGGTGCATCCTAGAAAAAAATAATTAAGTACAAAATAGAAAATTAAATTTCCTACAATTTTTATTTATTAGGTGTACAAAATGAAACTCGGCCACAGGGTAAATTTGAATTTTGTAGATTTTAGCCGAGTTTCATTTTGTACACCTAATAACAAGGAAAATGCTTGAAAATGCACTAACGCTTGCCTTTTGAGGCCCTGAAGGCACTTCCGCGATTCAAATCAGAAAAGCGGTTGATGACCATTCATAAAAATCCTTTCGGATGACATAAGAAACGCGAGAATTATTTAACGAAATTCACCTGAAAGATACCTCCATATGGATTGTTTTGCCTTTGTAATTAAGAGGCTTTGTTGCCTAATCACGTGAAAAACGCTATGATTAATGGACGTATGAATGAAGAGCGTCTTAACACTCCCAACTGTTTGCAATACTTTTTAAACAAGATGAAATATTATTTATGTCAAAATGTTACACCACGATTTTCCTCTATTTGATCATCATTTTAACTTCCTTAAAGAAGTTATTGTGATACGCTCGACGTCTTTATTTTAGTAGGGAGAAATTTCGTACTTCTACCCTTTACGAGAGGCACATCCCTAGGCCAAAGAGCCCATTATTTCTACCTTGACACTTAAAAAAATTTTCGAAAAAAGAACTTAAAAAATTGGTAAAAAAACCCAGACAATTTTTCGAAAAAAAAAACAAAATTAGAAATTTTTTCGAAAAAAAAACTTTTAAACATTTTTGAAAAACAAACTTGGAAAATCCTCCTTTATACTTTCCCTCCCTTATAAATCCCCTTCTGTTATACTACCCCACACTTAAACTTCCCCCTCCCATACTTCCCCTCACTTATACTCCCCCCTCCTTTATACTTCCTCTCCCATATACTTCCCACTCCGTTATACTTCCCCTCCCATATACCTCCCTTTCCGTTATACTTCCCCCTCCTATATAGATACTTCTCTTTAAGGGAGTTTTCGTTGGAAGCTCTTCAAACCAGTACTTTCCTCATTCAAACACACCTTTCTTTCCGGAAACTTTTTTTTTTGTCACCCTGTAACCTTTTAATAAAGATAGCATTATTTGACAGAAAAAGAAAAAAAAAGTTAGGAGCAATTTGTGCTACTTGATGACCTTTAGTTTTCTTTTTCATAACGAAATTGGACACGTATACTTTTTATCCGCTTTTGATTCGGAATCAAAGAGTGAAAGCCGCAGAAAGTGATAACCGTCATCAATCTTCTTCTGGCCTTTGCACCGGCTTCATTTTTTTGTTCTGTAATTGATCGCTTTGTCCAGTAAGAAAATTTGAACAACTATCGGAACGTGGCGATCGCCCCATTTTTCCACTACGCGTTTCCCACGAATGCGGCGACAATGGTCCGCTTCTTAATTAGCTCTTTTGCATATCGTTCTCGTTTGGTACTCTCACGTCTTTCAGGCTTTTGTCGTCTTGAAGGGGATGAGAAAAAGCCACCGCCAATCACTCCAAGGTCAATTTTTAAGTGTTTTAAAAAGTCCCGCATTTTACCTTAGCTCAAAGACCTCAAATATCCGAAGGAAAAATTTTTTTCACGCTTCGCAGATCAAGGGGCGTATTTCACAACGTTCTGCCGCCCGGCCAATTTAAAAGATTCCCAAGACACCTATGAAATAGACGCACACCTAAGGCGTTATATAATTTACTGACGACAGAGGCCTTTTTTGCTCGGCGAATAATTAACTTAGAAGAGGAACAACCTGGGAAAGGTCAAATCCCGGATCCCTCCCTCTCTACGTGCATTTAAAATAAGGTCATATTTTTCTATGACATATCACTAAGTAAATCCATCTTGACCTTTATAGCATTTATTATACTAAGATAATTTAATTAGCTTCTAGAAACATCCAAGGGCTAATCCGCATTCTTCGCACAATTATCACGCAAACAGGATGAATGAGTACTGTTTGAAGAGCTTCCAACAAAAACTTCCTTAAAGAGAAGTAACAATATAGGAGGGGGAAGTATAACGAAGGGGACGTACAACGGAGAGGGAAGTGGAGGGGAAGTATAACGGAGGGGAAAGTATAACGGAGGGGGAAGTATAAGGGAACGAAAGTATAACGAACGGAGGGAAAGTATAAAGGAGGGGGAAGTATAAGGGAGAGGGAAATATTTTTGTTTTTCAAAACATTTTCCGAGTTTTTTTCGAAAAATTTTCCGAGTTTTTTTTCAATTTTCCGATTTTTTTTTTGAAAAATTTTCCTGGTTTTCCTTTTTTTTTTTTTTTTTGAAAAATTTTCAAAGTTCTTTTTTTCGAAAATTTTCCAAGTGTCAGGTAAAATAATGGCTAGCTGTTTGGCCTAGGGAGATCCCTCTCGTACCGGGTGGAAGTATGAAATTTCTCCCTACTAAAAAAAATTAATATGTACTGTTCTACCACCTCGAAAAATCTGAAAAAAAATTATGAGAGGTACATTTTAGGTCCCTCTAAAAGCTGTATTAATTTGGTGTAGCCAACTCTAGAGAACCAATTTTTCTGACCTCTCAAAAGCTATAAAAATTAATTTTTCATACTTAAATGTTGGGGAAAATTTTCAAAAAATTCTCAAAGATGCGTCTTTAGATGTTAAACAATTTACAAAAGAATGAGTTCTATGGATCGTTGGTTCTCGAGATATTGAGGTTTTCCCAAAAAGAAAAAACCCGTTTTTTCGAAAACCGTTCGGTTTTTTGATATGAAATTTTATGTCAGTTCTTATTCAAATAGAGAGTCTTTTTCGGCCAAATCGTAAAATCGTAGTAAGGGCCAAATTGCCCCCTTTATCCCGCTATCGCCTTTTGAATGTGCCTAATGGAATGTGGAGCTCCTGGATTTAAGTTTTGCGCTTTTTAAAAATTTTGTTATAGGAAAAAACCGTTAGTGATTTGTGTGCGTTTTAATGTTGGGTTTCCTCTTTCGATTGTTAAAAATTGGACCGAATCTAATCAAAAAGGAAATGACAATCGGTGAAACTGCTTAAAAAACACGTTTTTCCTCGTAAGGATCTTGTTCTCTTCTTTTTGTTGTCGACTTGTGTGGGATAATGGGAAGACGTGTCTATTGCGTGTATGTTGAGCAAGGTGGTAAAGATATTGGACTCTTAAAAGTGATGAGACTCTTTACTCGATGCATTCCTTTTCCCTTCCTCGAGTCAAGGATTGACTTGTTGATTCAAGAGGCCTTTTTGTAAGGACAAAAAAAAAAGGCTATAAAAGTTGTACTCGTTTTTTTTTACCCCCATAAACTACTCCGACCTTGTTTTCAAGGGGTAATCTACAAGATCCTTATTTGCTTAAAAGCATAAACTAATCAGGAAAGTAAAATTGTATATCTTCCTCTTTTTAAACCGTTCGTACTTGCAAATAGAAGGCCTCTGAGACTCCAGTACCATCCTCTACCCTTTTTGTCAATATGACCGACCGTCCGTCCGTCTCCAGCTTGTTTTAACACACCAAAAACCGCTATGCCAATAGTTCAATCTTGTTGATCTTCAGGCCGTCCGCACACTGGAGCCGACTACGTGCGACTCGGAGTCGTACGAAGTAGTACGACTTCGTTCTAGAGATCCTAACAGTAACAATTAAATGGAACCTCGCCCACTGCAACCGACTCAGTCGTGCGTATACGTGCGTTCATATCCGACTTACGACTCGATCCAAACTTGTTTGGATTTTGTCGCAGGTCGCGTGCGATTTTTGCGTTTTCTGAGTGAATTATTAATTATTATGGATACCGAAAAGCTCATTTCTCCTGTGCAAAATGCTGAGTGCTTGTGGGACCAAGAAATGTAAAGAAAAAAAATGTAAAGAAATGTAAAAAGAAAAAAATGCAAAGAAAGAATGTCTTTCTTAAATCCTCCTTAACATTTTCCAAAATGTAGTAAAATGTTTCCTTTTTCATGCGGAAATAACGGAAAAATTTGAAATTTGTAATCTCAGAAATCTGAATTTGCATACGATCAGTCGGCTCCAGTGTGCGAGGGAAGCGTACGACCTGAACGCACGACTTGGTCGTGCGTAGTCGCTGTCGCGCCTAGTCGGCTCCAGTGTGCGGCCGGCCTCAATCGTTTAAAAAAAAAAAAAGGGGGTGATCTGAACCACCGTGTATTATCCATTTCAAATATAAAAAATGAAATCCTCTAGTTCTTCAAATGGTTAAAAATCGTTCAGAAAAGAATTAAAACCTTTTATGATAGAAATCTCTTATGAAATTGAAGATATAAATCGGTCCGTGAGTCGCTTTTAAAATCGCTTACAAAATATTCGCTACCGGGAGGCTTGTTTTCAAGGTTCCAGATTTTTTTACAAGATTATCCATGTTTTTTTGAATATTTCCACATACGAATTCCGTCAAAACTTTGAGGGCCTCAGACAAAGAGACCTTGTAGAATTACGAAAGTTATGTTTGACTATTAGGGATTTAATTACGTTCAAATACCACACGGGTCAAATGTTTGACAGACATTTTTTTTTTCTAAAAGATACGGCCCCGTTTTATTTTTTTTTTAGCGTACACGGCTGATCCATTAGTATTTGCCCTAGTTTCACACATTTTATAACTTACAAAATGTCACTTTAAAAAATAAATCCATATTTTCTTCCTTGAAGCCTAACTAAAAATCATCATTTGTTTTAAAATTGCGGTTCAGACTTTCGATGCGTAAAAAAGTTAAAGATCAAGAATGTTGAAATGGAGTTTAAGAAAACCGGTCTTTTTCGGAAGAACATTTAATCTAAATCATATTCGCCCTTGATCCTTCGGATCATCGTTTTCGATTCATCCCGACTTTCTATGAACTTGAAGGCTTGAATATATTTATTTTTAATTTACGACACGTGTTCTTTCCGTTCTAAACGGACATCCTATAAAAGATGAAAAATCCGGAAAAAGCGAATTTCACACGGTTCCCGTCCTACTCGACACGCTCTTGTGCAACTCGAATGATTCACAATTTTCGCATTTTCGATGGATGTCCGTCTGAAAGGATTCACCGTCGGAAAAACGGGAGTTGACGGGGAGATACTGGAAAGTTTCGCGAAGCCACCAAGGGGAGCTTTGAAAACGGGACCACTGGCGCTTCATCTCTCCTCTTTCTCTACAGTGGGAGGGCAGGGAATTTTATTTCATAACTTTTTCTGGCTGCTGTAGAAGGGTTTTTGCGAGGCGGGGTGTTATGCGATGAAGTTCACCGTGGAAGCTCTTCAACTATGTATTTTCAAAAAAATGTTCAGAATTTTTAGCTGTTTAAAACCAGCTTACCCAAATTTTGAGCAAGTTTTTTTTTTTTGATTCTACAGGGTGTCCGGAACACATGGCAAGCGTCTGGAGAGCGTTAAAAAGTGGTTTTACGAAAAAAAGTTAATGTAAACCCCCCTTAATTCAAATCAAAGAATTTGATGGTGTAGTTTAAAATTCTCCTGGATATACAGGGTGTCCCAGACACAACCTAATTTCGTTATTTCAAATGAGAACCCCTATTTTTTATTTCAGATTCGTAATCTACGCAAAATTTCAAGTAGATTTGAGTACTCATATGACGATTTTGGACAACTTTTAAAAAATGTCAAAATTTAGCGTTTTTTGCGCTAAAATCCGTTAAAATTGACCTAGGAAACTCGTTTTTTTTAATTCCACTTATTTTTTCCCGAAGAATCCAACTGTCTCAAATTTGAGTATCTTCGCATTCTGCATCACGAGATTTCGTCGCTAATAGCCTTTTTCAAGTTTAACTCCAAATTCCATACTTCAAAATGGAAATTAGCGATTTGTTGACGGAATTTTAATTTTTGATGCATAAACACAAAAGACGCTGTAGCTCTTTCAAAATTTGTGGTCCGAAAGAAAAATTCCTTTCAACAAGTGCTAATTTTCATTTCTGAACTAAAAATTTGGGTTCTAACTTGAAAAAAGGCCATTAGCGACGAAATCTCGTGATGCAGAATGCGAAGATGCTCAAATTTGAGACAGTTGGATTCTTCGGGAAAAAATAAGTGGAATTAAAAAAAAAACGAGTCTCCTAGGTCAATTTTAACGGATTTTAGCGCAAAAACGCTAATTTTGACATTTTTTAAAAGTTGTCCAAAATCGTCATATGAGTACTCAAATCTACTTGAAATTTTGCGTAGATTACGAATCTGAAATAAAAATAGGGGTTCTCATTGAAATAACGAAGTTAGGTTGTGTCTGGGACACCCTGTATATCCAGGCGGATTTTAAACTACACCATCAAAGTTTTTGATTTAAATTAAGGGGGGTTACATTTAACTTTTTTTCGTAAAACCACTTTTAACGCTCTACCAGACGCTTGCCATGTGTTTCCGGACACCCTGTATACAAGTCGACAGTTTGAAACCATTATCGTATTCTAATCGTCTCAATTTCAGATTCATTTTAAGCCTGCAAATATGTCGTAAGAGTTCTATCTGCGGTGAGAAAATAGTCGCTCAGGATTTCTAAACAGATCTTAAAATGGCTTGTCCTAAGACCACATACGCTCTTCTAAGACAATGGACGACGGCTTTTTTTCCTGAATACAAATGTAAATTGACTCGCTAATAGATTTTTCGAGGCTTGAATAAAATGAAAAATGCTAAGATTTCACAAGAACTGACGCATGAAGTTTAAAAAATTGTAACTTTTTCTGTATTTCCCTGTGCTTTTGAGACTTTTGGCTATCGAAATGATTCAAGAAATGCGAACTTTAAAAGCTAGTCAGGATAGCGTCCCTTTACCGAATTTTCACCAACACAATAGTAGTGTACAAAATGAAACTCAGCCACAGGGTAAATTGAATTTTGTAGATTTTAGCCGAGTTTCATTTGTACACCTAGTAGTTCATTTTTTCAAAATTTGAACATTTTAGGCGTTAAAGTCCATCAAAAGTTGACCTTCTCCGTGTAAGAAGGTTATTGAAGTATAACCATTAAGAAGGTTATTTTTAAAGGCTTGTAAATCGTAAACCGTTACAGATATTGAAAAAATGCACTAAATAAAATTAGTTGGAAATTCAATTCTCTTTAATTTTATTCTATTCATTTTTTTCTCTAGGACGCACTGTTTTCAAGATAAATTATTTTAAAAAAAATTAATTTCCGAAAATGGTGCATCCTCGAAAAAAATAATTAAGTGCAAATTTATAGAGAATTAATTTCCTACAAGTTTATTTATTAGGTGTACAAAATGAAACTCAGCCACAGGGTAAATTTGAATTTCGTAGATTTAGCCGAGTTTCATTTTGTACACCTAATACATTTTTTGGGGAAATTTTTTGTTCTAAATTCATATCTAGGTACATACTTGAAATTTTACTTCCCCTCCTTTATACTTCCCCCAACGTTATACTTCCTCCTCCGTTACTTCCCCCAACGTATACTTCCTCCTCCGTTATACTTCCCCCTCCTTAAACTTTCTCCTTCTACATTGTTCCTTCTTTTAAGGAAGTTTTCGTTGGAAGCTCTTCTACATAGTAGGCACATTACTTCAATTTTTATTTATTAATAGTAGATTAATTGCCTTTACAGCTGTCATAAAAATTTAAAAAACCCATAATGAGGAAGAAAGAGGCACTATATCTTGGGGAACCATGGCAACAATGAGGGAAACAGTTTTTTTTCCTACTTCCCGATGTTAGAAATGATTGTAAAATAGAGAATAGTAACCTGAGGAGGCTTTATAAGCCGAAACGCGTCATAAGATACCCGCTATCACAGTCATTTCTTCCGCCATTTTGATTTTAAGTTTAAAAAAAAATTTCTCGAGAAAAATGTGATTTAGGACAAGAATATTTAGGTCAGGTTAAATTGATTTTGGGGAAATCATTAGCGATAGTGATTTTTTAATATTCTTTATCATGTTTTTCGTACGATTATTGATTAGGAATTTCGTCAGGTGGCGACAAGTGTGAGATTTTCCGTCAAACGATGAGAATCCGATTGAAAACAAGTCACGACACGTTTTTTCTAAATTTAAATTCTAATCTAAGAAGCTTCAAGGCTGAATCCGTATCCTAGAATCGAAAGATCGTTAAAACCGCGTAATTACGACCAAGTTTAATTTACACTGTAAAATTCTCACGGAAGTCAAAAACTTATAAATTAATGGAGAAGTGAATCGGAGAAAGTCGTCGAAGATTCAAGGTTACCGTGATATAATAAAATATTAAGGGGGGTCTTTGGGTTTTTTACACATTCCACTGAATCAACCGCGATTTTTAGGTTAAGGGGAAAGTCCCTGTCAAGTGTGGAGTTTTTTAGCGAGACAGAAGATAGCATTAGAAGAGAGAGAAGTTCAAATTTTAGGCCCCTCTAGCTCTGTCAAATATCATCCGATTTTAATTTTGAAAAGTGATTTATTTATGTTACAACATTTTGAATAGCTGTAGGCAGCAAAATTATAATTTTTCCGGCCGGAAAACGGAAAATTTTCTCGGAAAATTTTTTAATTAAAAATTCAAAAATGTCTCTAAGCACCCGGTATCACCAAAAATTACAGAATCCAAATCTGTTTTCAAAATTCAATCGGTTGAAAACTCGCGTCCGAAACCGAAAAATCGGCAAACTTCAAAGGAAAAATGGAAGCGTCCGCAAGCAATGCAGTGTTGCCAGATGTCTTCCATCAAACACCCCCATCCTGGGCATCACAAAAAGAAAAAAAAACGTTTCTAAGAATAAAAATTTTCTAAGTTTTTTGTCCAAAAAAATTTCAAAGTTTTTTTCGAAAAATTTTCCAGGTTTTCCTTTTTTTTTCGAAAAATTTTCTAAGTTTTTTTGTTAAAAAAAAAAATTTTTTTTGGACAAAAAACAAAAAAAACAAAACAAAAACAAAAATTTTTCCCAAATACCCCTTGTGTGAACTGGTATCGAAGAAAAAAAAAGTGGTCTGGAGCTCATCCCGGCAGGTTAACTTCCTCGCAGATAGGTTTATTACTTATAATCCCAAAATTGATTATTGGTAATTTTATCGAAACTATAGAGTATTACAGAGGGAATGTTTTTCACAATCCCAAATTATCAGAACTGGAATCAAAGAAAAAAGAAAAAAACCAAGGTAAAATTGTAAAATTTATTGAGTACAAAAATCGGGGGAAAAATTCTGATCGGGCTCTCGAATCGGCATGGACCTAGGATGCCTAGGGTCGATAATTTCCGGCAACATACATTCTTTGAAAAAGAATATTAATTTCGGGAGGCTGCTTTGCCAAAAATCGTCGTCCTTGTGTATTGTCTCGTAAGTCAGGTCGTTTTTTGTGTACGTTACAAAGTAGCAAATGTCTCGTCCTGTCAGTTGTAACTGTCCCTGTACTTGGCAGTAGTAGCTGTGTTTTTTTTTAAGTTTTAAGTCGTTGTCTAAAAATTTAATTTTTTTGGCTAAAACAGCCTCCCGAACAGTATAATTTTTAGCCGAAAATGGGCATTTAACTTCTATGATGGAATTTTCATTTTCTACAACACCATCGGGAGAGGCCCCTAAAAAACAGAATTGAGAATGAACAAACAGCCCACATTTTGCCACCTTTTTGCCTGTGGCTTCGCAGAATGCGTCAATAGCTGTTTGTTCATTCTCAATTCCGTAAACAGTAGCGGGACTCTCCCGAAAGGTGCTGTAAAGAATGTTTTTTACTAGTGGAGCCCACTTGTGTCCCACTCTTTTCACTTGACGCTTTATGACCAAGCCGAAATTTGAAGCCGTCAATCTGTTTTTTCTTTCTATTTCCCACTGTAGGTTCTCACTTTGACCACGAGTTCTTTTTTCAACTTCTATTTTCTCTTCTTCATTAACTTTTAAAGAATTTAAAAGTTTTTCTTTTTCTTCTTCGAAAATTTCGTCTTCTAAGTCTAGCTTTTCGCACATAGTGCCATAGTATTTGTCGGACTTCGCTGTTGTGTTTGATCTTATTTTCGTGTTATTTTTCTTGTTCAATCGTACGCATTTTTTCTGTCTATCTCTTTTTGATGCTAATGTTTTTAATATTTTGGAATCGCTAGGGCTTTTCCCTAGATATTTTTTCATAGTTGAGTGGTGCCAGGAAGGTCCTAGTTGAAAGTCAAGAGCCGCTCCTTGGGATCTAAATCCGTAACTCCCTTTCCGACTTCTATTAATCTGCTTCCCTCCTAAAAAAAGTCATTACATGTACAACAGCTACTTAACTTATATGTGTAAACCTACCAATAAATTTAGCCACTAGAGACATGAAGCACTCGGCAATGTTGCTCGTCTCATTTTTAATCAACAGATGAGCTTTATTTTTCAGTGGCCGCATTGTATTTTGTACTAGAGATATAACGCCTTCATTGGATTGGATTGTTGATGTTGTTTCATCTTTGCAACGAAAGTATGACGGGCAGTCAATATGAATTCCAAAAACATGACGTGGGCCCAAATCTAAATGTTCTCTCAATTTTTGTACGTCTTGGCCGTGAAGAGCGATTGATCTTCTCGCGATTTTTTTTAACTGCAATATTTTTGCGTTAGTTAGAATTTTCTTGACTCGGACTCTTTCTTCCTTTTGAAGTTTAAACAACGCTTTCGTATAATTTTTGACGGCGTGATTAGCGCATTCGATCTTTTGAATGTATCTGCCGTAAGGTACGCGTTCCTTTAAATTCTTGAATACAGAAGAATCGCCATCTCCGACGTATCGTCGGTATTGCATTTCATGGACTTCCTCACTTGCACAAAAAGCGTTTACGATCATGTTCACTTCCATTTCAGTAGACGCTCCGGACCAGTTTTTGTAGCAAACATGAGCTTTTGTTCTGTCCATAATTGAATCTTTTTGCCACTCGCAAATTGAGCAGTATTTGTTCCTTACATCTAGATGCAGCAACTTTTTAGTTCTTAGTCCTATGACACATGCCACTCCAGATTTTGCTGTGTACCGATGTCCGTAGCTCCTCTGAGACCAACCACAATCACCAACAACGGTGATATAAGGTATTCCAGAAGCATCAATATCTCCACATTCCACTGCCATTCTTCTTTCTTCCTTTCCTGCTTTTATCATCTCCTGAGCCAAATTTTCTTTCCAAATCTAAATTCACATAAACAAAAAAATTAAACATGAAAAACATAAGTTTCTTCCTAATTGTACCTCTCCTAATTTAGTTTCTGTTTTGATGAATGTCTTTTTATCGATTGGTTTCACTCGAATAGTTGAAAATATTTCTTCTAGATTGCTGTGACCTCCTCCAGACGACATAAAACCCCAAACCGCGTCATCTGATAAAGACAACGATGGTTCTAAGGAACGACTTTGTGGTTCGCTGGTGATTGTTCGTTTTTCTCTACAGTCTGGACATTGAAACGTTAAAGTCCAAACTAAAAGACGTTGAGAGCTTTTTATCAATTGAAAGTAACCATTTGGACTTTTTGGACATCTCCCTATATGATTTTCCAAAGAGCGAACCGATTTTAGAAAAAAATGTCCATCGACTATAAAGCGGCCTTCGATTTTGAAAGGACAGAAATTTTTTGGCTGAGGACTTGGACGGTTCGATGACATTGTTTCTTCAGTGCATTGAGGCGATTTTCTAAAACGAAAGGAAACAAAATAAAAAAAGGACCTACGAAGAACTAAAGCTAAACTGAGGTCTTACATTGGAAAAGGTTCATCTTCGTGAAAATCGTACACATGTTCTTCGTTTGAAACTTCTAGTGTATTTGTAAAGCTGCTTACATTAGTAAATGTATCAATTTCATTGTCAAAAGCATCTGACGTCGATGGAGTAGGTTCAGAAAATTTACGTCTCCTAAAAAGAATAGTTGATCCTTCTTTAGCATGGACTGAATTACAGTAAAACTGTAATTAAGCAGTAAAACTCGAAAAACATTACATTGATATTTTGATAGGGAAAAATAAAAAATGAAATAATAATAATGTAGGTGGTCTCACTTCGCTTCTGCTCTATATTTTGTTAATCCAATACCGCAAATAATTTTTCGTCTTTTTGTGCTTAAAAATAATTTTCGCCTCGTGTTAGGCTTGAACCTATAAAAAAAAAATTTCATTCCGCGTAAAATTATGAATTCCTTACGTAACATCTTGATCATCATGAAGAAAAGAACTCATTTCTAACTCATTAACATTTTCATTGCGATCAAAAGATGGACCCATTTTTTTGAAGTCGATCTACGAAGAAGAAAGCAAATTATAAAAAATTAAATAAATATAAAGAAATTATTACGCCATATCTCGACAGTCAGGAAAGAAGGCCTCGTTTGTTGCTCTTCCACAACATTTGCTTCAAAATTGGGACTCGTTTCGCTTGAAGTTGATCTTCAAAGAATAAAGAAGAAAAAAAATAAAATACATAAATAAATCTAAAGAATAATTGTATTACGCCATATCTCGACAGTCATGAAAAGAAGGCCTCGTTTGTTGCTCTTCCACAACATTTGCTTCAAAATTTGGACTCGTTTCGTTTGAAGTTGATCTTCAAAGAATAAAGAAGAAAAAAATAAAATACATAAATAAATCTAAAGAATAATTGTATTACGCCATATCTCGACAGTCATGAAAAGAAGGCCTCGTTTGTTGCTCTTCCACAACATTTGCTTCAAAATTTGGACTCGTTTCGTTTGAAGTTGATCTTCAAAGAATAAAGAAGAAAAAAAAATAAAATAAAAATAAATCTAAAGAATAATTGTATTACGCCATATCTCGACAGTCATGAAAAGAAGGCCTCGTTTGTTGCTCTTCCACAACATTTGCTTCAAAATTGGGACTCGTTTCGTTTGATGTCGATCTTCAAAGAATAAAGCAGTATAATAATATAATAATGTATCTAAGGCGCTTTTAAAGCAATAAAAGCCATTATCTATAATAAAATTAATATAAAGCTATCATTGGGAGTTAATTTTTTTTTACTCTTTTCTTCTTTCATAAATTTCTCAGTTTTTAGGAAGATTTTTTAAAATTTTTATTTAGGTACCTATTTATTTGTTTTTATTTCTTAAATTTGATAAGTATCAAGGTAGAAATAAAGAGCGGTTCGCCACACTGAATTGAATACAATTTCAAAACTTCAGACAGGCAGATCTTCGCCATTTGAGCGAATTTCAATAGAAGCTCTCAATACACAAAGCTCCGACAATAATCCGTACGTACGGCCTCACACACAATCTCAAGTTCGATGAACATCAGTAGTGAAATGACCCTACGGGGTCTGGAAGACCCCTATCCAAAATTCCAACTTCGCGAAGATCACAATATCTTTCATCTTTGAGGAAGTTATAAAGAAAGAAAGAAAGAAAGAAAAGAAAAACGTTCCATTTTTAGGTTATTAACTCATTGGTTTTAGGTTAGGCAATAATATTATTTGTGAATTATGATTTTTACCCATCCAAAATAATCAAGGAGAAAAATCAAATCTATTCTAGCATCAAACAACCAAAATTATTAACAATGTAGATACCAAAAATTATTACTTACCTTTTCTTTTTCCAAATATTTGATATGCGATTTTTTCTTTTAGCATTCAAACATAAATGATTTTTTCCTTTTCTGCTTATTTTCATTTTGAGACCGACGTATAATAAAAACGTGTCACAATTAAAAAAAACACACAGTTCAAAAAAAATCACAGTTAAAAAACGTGTCACAGAATAGTGAATAGACAAAAAAAGTTTCGATATTGATAAACGATAAGAAATACCGCGCTCAGGGGTCCAAACTCCAAGCGCGGTACACCCCACCCCGTTGTTGCTACCCGCCCTGTTCCATATTTTTGTCATAGGGAGTTCTGGTATTCATAAACAGCTCATAATTTTTTGTTTCTCTAATAAATTTTCGATAAGTACTTATCAACTTTTACAGAAAAATATAAAAATAAAAATATACCTAAATGTATGCACAAATTATTGACGACGGTATTAAATTTGGGATTGCGAGAAACATCCCTTGATAGTTTCAAAAACAGAAATGAAAAAAAATTCAAAAAACGAAATGTAAAAAAATTTCCGAGAGTCAAGATGTTGAAATGTAGAGGAGTGAGGAAGGAATCATAGACGGTGGACGGCGTCCATTTTTCCTTTGAAGTTTGCCGATTTTTCGGTTTCGGACGCGAGTTTTCAACCGATTTGAATTTTGAAAACAGATATGGATTCTGTAATTTTTGGTGATACCGGGTGCTTAGAGACATTTTTGAATTTTTAATTAAAAAATTTTCCGAGAAAATTTTCCGTTTTCCGGCCGGAAAAATTATAATTTTGCTGCCTACAGCTATTCAAAATGTTGTAACATAAATAAATCACTTTTCAAAATTAAAATCGGATGATATTTGACAGAGCTAGAGGGGCCTAAAATTTGAACTTCTCTCTCTCTCTAATGCTATCTTCCCTCTCTGTCGGATGCCTAGTTCCACTATCCCCTTAAGCAATTTTATCTACGCAACAGGATTGCTCACAGTTTCCGTGATATTTGAATACCATTTGACTACAAGCATTTTTATCGTTCATAAAGGTTATAATCATCAATAAAATTTCAATTAGGCAAAAAAATGATGTTATGTTTTTTTTTTTTTTTTTTTTTCAGTGTTATCCATACAAACGTATTGAAGAATTGGAAAGTAGAAAGTGATAACTTGCTACAGGACTTACTCATGGAGATTGAAATAGGCTAACGTCTTTGAAACTAGCTTTCGTTCAAGAAATGATAGAAGTCTTCGGAATGCCGATGGCTCATATCTTTGTTTGTGATGGAAAGCTACCGATGACCATTAAAATTGAAAGTTATTTTTTATTTTTAGTTTTCCCTATGGTGATTTTGAAGCCCTGTAAACTGTCTGTCGTGCTAAAAATTCGACTTTCGAGATTCGGTTTTTTCATTGGTTTCATTAGTGGTCCGGACGGACGGCCGGCACGATAGACAGACAAAATTACTAATCGATTTTCCTCTAATCTACAGGGTGGAACTAGTGTACCCCCAGGTTAACTCGAAAACGATTTCGAAAAGATGGAGAAAAAAGTTAAATGGTAACCCCCGCTCATTTTGGGTCTAGTTTCGAAATTTTTTGTGTTTGTCAGCGTTCGCCGCCCCTAAAATATTTAATTTTGCTGTCTTTGACATCTCCGGAGACAAAAAGTTCAAATACAACACCTTAATTTGAGAGTAGATTATTAGGTGTACAAAATGAAACTCAGCCACAGGGTGAATTTGAATTTTGTAGATTTTAGCCGAGTTTCATTTGTACACCTAGTAGTTCATTTTTTCAAATTTTTGAACATTTTAGGCGTTAAAGTCCATCAAAAGTTGACCTTCTCCGTGTAAGAAGGTTATTGAAGTATAACCATTAAGAAGGTTAATTTTTAAAGGGTGTAAATCGTAAACCGTTACAGATATTGAAAAAATGCTAAAAATAAAATCAGTTGGAAATTCAATTCTCTTTAATTTGTATTCTATTCATTTTTCTCTAGGACGCACTGTTTTCAAGAAAAAATTTATTTAAAAAAAATTATTTTCCGAAAATGGTGCATCCTAAAAAAATAATTAAGTACAAATTTATAGAGAATTAAATTTCCTACAATTTTTATTTATTAGGTGTACAAAATGATACTCAGCCACAGGGTAAATTTGAATTTTGTAGATTTTAGCCGAGTTTCATTTTGTACGCCTAATACCTTTTTGGGGGAAAAGGAAATCCGAAACTAGACCTAAAATGGGGCACTAGTAAATTTCCACCACTTCTCCGAAGAAGTTGACATAGGAACATAAAAATGCCTCATTGAAATTAATTGCGTTTGGTCATTTTACGACCTTTTAACCACTCGAATTTATGACGACGCCTTGAAAATTCCGTTCTGTTACGCGTCTACTCCACGCAATTATCGAAAACCGTTAAAATTACAAAGAATCTTCTGCGGTCGACTGTGGGAAATCATCAAGGAAAAATCAATTGCAAGTATTTAGGTTTACGACTCTTTTTTCAACTGCGGTTGAGGAGAACGTCCTCCTCTTACATCACGCCGAGCAAAGAAAGTCTTCTCTTAACTAGTTTATTAATGCCGGATTTTGTAATCCAGTAGATCCCTTTTTATTCGACTTAAAAAGAGTCCAATAATTCACGATCAATGGCGGGAAATAAATTCAAGGAGAGCCGTGCCCCCTGAAAAAGTCGTCATCCTTTTCAGGATACCTCGAAACACAAAAGGATAATTAACACAAGATCACAATCAGTGAAATGACAACTTTTGCCGATCATTATTTTAACCTTGAACTGTCTTTCCAAAGGATGAATGTTCATAGATGACGAAGTTCTCAATTCTCAGTTTTGAAAATCCCCCTCACCCCCTCCCCCGGGATGTCATTTAAGAAAAAAGAAAGCCTTGTAAAGGACGAATTTTGATCATGAAGCTCTAATTACATTAGGAAACAAGTGGACAGATATACGGTGAATGAACGCCACGCTTTCTGAACCCTCTCATACGAGCTTTCTCGGATGAAGCCTACTCGATTTGTGCTACTTTTATTTTTCTTCAGCAAAGATTTCCCAGTTTTTCGAACACTTCAAAAGAGTGATAGAGCGACTTTTTTCGAATGTGCATTTCTCTCCAAATCTTAAATTGTGAGTCGGTTTTAATAGCACCAATATCGTAATTTCGGCGAAGGCAACGCCTCCCTACATTAGGTGTACAAAATGAAACTCGGCAAAAATCTACAAAATTCAAATTTACCCTGTGGCTGAGTTTCATTTTGTACACCTAATAAATAAAAATTGTAGGAAATTTAATTCTCTATAAATTTGCACTTATTTATTTTTTTCTAGGATGCACCATTTTCGGAAAATAATTTTTTTTTAAATAAATTTATCTTGAAAACAGTGCGTCCTAGAGAAAAAATGAATAGAATAAAAATTAAAGAGAATTAAATTTCCAACAGATTTTATTTGTACATTTTTTCAATATCTGTAACGGTTTACGATTTACAAGCCTTTAAAAATTAACCTTCTTAATGGTTATACTTCAATAACCTTCTTACACGGAGAAGGTCAACTTTTGATGGACTTTAACGCCTAAAATGTTCAAAATTTTGAAAAAATGAACTAAGGTGTACAAAATGAAACTCGGCTAAAATCTACAAAATTCAAATTTACCCTGTGGCTGAGTTTCATTTTGTAAACCTAATAGATTAATTGCCTTTACAGCTGTCATAAAAATTTAAAAACCCATAATGAGGAAGTGGCACTATCTCTTGGGGAACCATGGCAACAATGAAGTTCAGGGAAACAGCTACAAAAAAAAATTCATGTTCTTTGCCCTTCTATCTCCATTTTGTGACGTTTCAAAGACAAAAAAACTCTTATAAAAATTAATTCGATTAAAAATTGCGACATGAAACTTCAAATTACGTGATTCTTTGATGTGGTTTTTATCTTCCCTCCACCCATCTCGATAATTCTATTTTTTCAGACTATATTGAGGTTTCTTTTTTTTTTTTTCAGTAATAAACTTTTGGGGATGAATAGTTTTCACTTGACTCCTCGCGTGGTTATATCACTTCCTTGGGCGTCTGAAAATTCATAATAATTACAATTATAGAACCATTTTGAGATGTAGGTCGACCTGTAAGCTCACCCGAATGCTTTCTCCGTTTGTTCTTTTTTTTTTTTTTTTTTTTTTAAGACTTTTTTCCCCCTTTAAGTTTCATTCCTTCTGATTACGAAATAGTCAATGAAGCGATAAATTATTGAAGAGATATAAAATGATAGACCTTGAATAAGATAATAGTTTTAATAATTTTTGCGGTAAAGTTCTTCCTGTATGGTGTCACAAAATCCTTCGGATTCTTTTCAAATATGGTAAAAATCTAGGTCAGTATAAATCATTTTTATTATTATTATTTTTAATTTTTTGTTTTTATTTCACCGAGTACCCTTAAGCAAAGGGTTTTTTTTTGGTTTCTTTAACTTTGCTAATTTTCTAGATCTTCCTAGAAAATCCAATAAAAACAGAAAAATGGAAAATTTTTTTCAAATCTAAATGTCGCAGATTTAAATTCAAGTTAAAACCTTCATCTAAATTCATTAACGTCAATAAAAAAGATTAATAGAGTTTTATAATTTCATGCTATTTTTACCCTATTAAAAAAAAAGCTTTAATTATTTCATAATGCGCATGAGGTTTTAACTTTTTTTTTCATGGTCGTTCTTTATGGTGTTGAATTTCAAGAACTCATTATAAAACGAGTCAATAAATTGATCTAGATTTCAAAAGAGACCCTTTTAAATCATTTTCCGCACCACTCCTAAAAGGAGAAACAGGAGGAGAAAAATTATAATGAAAAAACGCTTGAATAGATTTAGGTTATTTTTCCATCAGTACAATCAGGCTGTCCAACTTGATTACGGAGTTCAGGGGTGCAAACATAACAAAATTGGCATATCTCAAATCAGAATCAGGGTCAATTTCACACGTTGTTAAGAAAGCAGAACATACAATGAGATTGAACTTACACAACTTAAAATAAGGAAACATGCAAATATGTTTTATTCTCCATAATAATTTTTTAAACAATATTCTCCCTTATATAGCATTAAAAAACATCCGTAAAAGGAATTTTGGAAGCCTGATAATGACAAGGATTTTTCATCACCTTTTTTTTCTTTAAAAATGTTATCAGGACGAAAAAGGCTCTTAATAAAAAAGCCATCACCGCGGTGTCAGCCTAAAAGCCAAAATCGGCACAAAAGTTTTAACTGAAGTTTAAGTAATCGGAGTCTAATAAGGACTGGCCTCCAGGAAGACGAACAAAAAAGTGAAAATCAATGTCAAATTGATGCCCAAAAAGTTAAAAAGGGTCTTATACGAAATAAATATAAAGTTAGTTTTATTAAGCAAGGCCTTAAATCTAGCTTCTTCCCTCCGCCTAAAATCAGGAAAAAGTCACGTCTCCTCTTGCGATTTTTGTATGAATCCAAACTTTTGCTCGTGAGTATATTTTGAACTTCGCTAAAGATAAGGAACAATAAAGGAGGGGGAGTATTGAGGAGGGGAAGTATAATTTCAAGTATTAAGTAGGTGTACGAAATGAAACTCGGCTAAAATCTACAAAATTCAAATTTACCCTGTGGCTGAGTTTCATTTTGTACACCTAATAAATAAAAATTGCAGGAAATTTTATTCTCTATAAATGTGTACTTAATTATTTTTTTCTAGGATGCACCATTTTCGGAAATAATTTGTTTTTTAAATAAATTTATCTTGAAAACAGTGCGTCCTAGAGAAAAAATGAATAGAATAAAAATTAAAGAGAATTAAATTTCCAACAGATTTTATTTAGTGCATTTTTTCATTACCTGTAACGGTTTACGATTTACAAGCCTTTAAAAATTAACCTTCTTAATGGTTATACTTCAATAACCTTCTTACACGGAGAAGGTCAACTTTTGATGGACTTTAACGCCTAAAATGTTTAAAATTTTGAAAAAATGAACTACTAGGTGTACAAAATGAAACTCGGCTAAAATCTACAAAATTCAAATTTACCCTGTGGCTGAGTTTCATTTTGTACACCTAATAAATGTGTAAAAATTTGGAAAAAATCGGTTCGAAACTGTGGCCGTAAAGTGTTCCAAAAAAAATGCTACGGCCGGCCGGAACCACAGACTAAGAAAGATCAATATTCCCTTCCCCAAAATCTCGACGTCGAGGGTATCACAATAACTTCTTTAAGGAAGTTAAAAAGGCTTGAAAGAAGGGAATCTCGCACGGTCTAGATTTCATACAAAACGTTACACAATTTCTGTACCCCAGAGTAAATATTAGGTAGAGTTTCGGTCTAAAAAAAAAAAAAAAGAAGCGGTGGGGCGAACCTATGAGAACTAGGCTTGATGACGCAAAAGTCGGAAAACGTGGGGAGAAAAGGGACAAGGTGCATAAATTATTTATAATAATAATATAAAGAAAAATTGCAACAACCGGATATCATGTAATGTCCCGCAAAATCCTTGATTGTGGTTTAAATGACGGAATGATACTCTAGATGTTCAATTGATGTGTCGTGAAATTTTGGTCCTTGGGGGTCGCAAATGATCTTCATGAAGGTCGCGTGGTTTTTATTTTTTTTATCGGTCTTTAAAGACAAAGGATACGAGAAAGTGATTTTCACCGAAGATCCCACAATCGGATTTTAATAAGTGAAGGTCCTTTAAGAAGTGACCGATATTCTCACGTGTATCATCCTACCGGTCGGCCACCTGAGTTATAAAGAGAAAGTGGTCCTTTCTCCCTCTCGATCGACAAATCTTCGGGAAAATACGTCAATCGATTTTTTTGTTGTCACCATAGAAAGAGAAAAGCAGTATACATTATTTTCTCTAACAAATAATTTCACTTTTTTAAAAATAATCTTTTATTCAATACCATTGAAATTAAACAAAATGAAAGGAAAACTTCCCCGAGTTTTATATTTGGCACCTAATATAAAATAGTTCCAAAAAGGGACCTTTTAGTGCATGGATAATTCCGCCAGAGTCGACTATGCGATACATGCGGATTTTTTAATGAATTAATTGGTACGACAGAGGACTTTTTTTAAACAAATTCGTCCAGCTTTCCATAGTTCGAAAAAGGGAACTTTTAGTTCATGGATATTCCGCCAGAATCGACTATGCGATACATGCGGATTTTTAATGAATTAATTAGTCCGACAGAGGACTTTTAGGTAGATTTCTTTTCTTCAAAAATCTACCTATTGTAATGTACCAAGTAGTCGCAGATTCAAAAAATTTTCTATACGTTTTTCGTTTCATACCTCCTGGACCCCAAAACCATCCTCGGTTGAAAAGTTTATATATATATATATATTAGCACGATAACTGGAGCAATTTTAATGTGAGGGTGACGATATCCGGTATTTAGAGCTTTTATCTCAATAGCTCGGACGAGTTCGTTAATGGCTGAAATCGGACCAGCGATTCACCTACTTTACTTAGGGCTTAAAAGACAAAATTGGCATTTTCTATTGAAATCCTAGTCCTTTTGCAAAAAAAAAACTTTAAGACCTCTGCGAGGGCGTGTAAAAAATTAATTAAAGCAGGTTTGGACGAGCCAGGCGCAAAATATTGAACTAGCTAAACTTTAAAAAAAATTGAATTTATACCGGGAAATTATTAAATATTTTTAATAAAATTATCAGATGTTTTTCTAGGGGCTCAGTGGCGCAATTTTTCTTATATCATCATTTTTATAACATAATTATATATTTTGTGTTTATACATATTAATTTTAATCATGAAAAGAAATCTACCTTTTAGTCCTGCTACCGCAGGGTCATTTTTTTTAAACAAATTCGTCCAGCTTCCATAGTTCCAAAAAGGGAACATTTAATTCATGGATATTTCCGCCAGAGTCGACTATGCGATACATGCGGATTTTTTAATGAATTAACTAGTCCGACAGAGGACTTTTTTAAAACAAATTCGTCCAGCTTTCCATAGTTCCAAAATGGGAAGGACGTTTTCACGTAGTTTATGTGAATGTATAGTCGTACTTTGACAAGGGTTTCGGCCAAATATGTTCGAATAAAAACCAAGATTAAAAAGTGCTACAAATCCATACCCACAAAAAGAAGAATATTTTTAACTTCCTTAAAGAAGTTATTTTTTATCGCTTGCAAGGCCATTTTGAAAAAATCAAAATGACTTTTTTTTCTTTCCAATTTTACAACTTATAAAAAGTTAAAGCATTCGCCATGTAAACGTTTTTTAAAAAGGTTCAGAAAATATAAAGAAAGTCTCTTTTTCCGAATGATTATGAATAAAAAAAAAGTTTTCCCATTTCTTTTTTTAGGAAGAAAAACGAAAAGAAAACAAGACACGCACATCTTTGCTTTCTCCCTGGGAAGCGAACTCCCTCTGACCACTCCATTTGTCACTCGACTTTGTTTTTCTCATAAAAAATTCTACGCACCTTCAAGGACGTGTGAAAAAAATGCGATCGTGCTAAGGTGTGGGCGAACGAAGATTTAAAATATTCATCAGGTGTTCGGATTTCTGGGCTAGTAGGTCCTCCCGAGCACGAGTCTTAAAGGCTTAACGATCTCTTCTTTCGACCGATGGAAAAATAAAACTACGGACGAATTTTTCGAAACATTTTAGAACGATTTATTGAAAGACATAAAAAGAATATTAGGAGTAAACGATGCGGAGGAAAGCGGCCCATCGGAATTTCTCAAAATATGAAGTTGCACAATAAAACGTGGTTAGTTTAGATGAATCTGTATTATTATATAAGGAAGAAGGTGTATAATGAAAAGTGTCGAAACGCTTAATCGATTGTTTCGTTGATGACATTTTGAACTCGGGATGTCCCAGCGTTTTTGACAAAACTCTTTAGGTCAGGGATCGAAAAAATATTTTGGTCATCAACATTAAATATGTCCTTCTAGGGCTACTATATAGGAGGCTGTGAGAATCTGCGGGTCAAGGAGAAAAAAGAATTTAAAACTAAACTTCGAAGAGTAGTTGGATCTTAAGAAACTCCCCATTCCTACTTTATGATTTAATCATTTAAAACGAGTTTTTTTCAATCCCTCACGTTTTTAAATCGGATTTCCTGTCATTTCGAAATGTATTTTACATTTGAAGCAAAACATGGGAATAATTGCACGGTTAACGGCATCATCCGGAAAGTCGGCCCCGGTTACGCAATTATACAAAAAGAATCTGAAGAAAGTCGGACGATTTAAGTCAATTTTGTATCTTCCGACTTTCGCGTGTGTTTTTCGAATTGTTTTTACGCCTTTTCGAGCGGCGGGATTAAAACGTTAAACGGATGCTGCAATGTCCCGATTCCCGCAGCGTTCGAAGTGAGAGTGTGTGACTTCAATTTCGTAATATCGTCCTGAGTAGACTAGAGCACGTCTTCGATTTAAAAAGCGTTTCGGAATTGACGGTGTCAAGGTTTTTTTCTTCTCGTCTAAGTCTAGCATACCTGGTAGTCAAGTGAAGAAAAGTCGTTCATGAAAAAAGTGGAAAATGCCGTAGGGTAGCGAATGAAAATCGCTCAGGATGATTTTTTTTTTTTCGAATTTCCGCGATTTTTAAAACAAGCTTTTTTTATAAACTTTTTTCAGCGCTTTGCAGCTCGGAAACGGCCGATCCTGCAATGTAGTTGATTTCGTCTAATTTGTAGAAAATTTAATTCCTTTCATTTTTGTGTAATACATTTTTAGCTAAGCAGTACCGTTTTGAAGATACAGGTGAAAAACCGAGTAAAGTCAGGCCCCATCGCCCCATGGTCAAAAAATTTGTTTTTTCGCCGTCCTAGCTCGGGCGCCGTAGGTCGGATAAAAGATTTTATTTAACCAAATTTATGTGAAATTTAGTCAGCTTTCTTTTTTAACTTAAATATTTTTTGGCTACGACGTACCGTTTTAGAGATACAAGCAAAAAACCGGGAAAATCCGCGTTTAAGCCCTTCCACGATTATCTCTCTCTGGTACGAATTCAAATTCTTTACGACGATAAATTTTTACTTTTTATAGGTCAAAATAAATTAGTATAAAAAATAATTAAGTAAACCAATAATCGAGGACTCGAGTTAGTGTATTGTTACTTTCCATAACTAATTAAGTACAACGACGCTGGTGACATTTCGGACAGGAAAGTGAATGTTTAAGTTGGAGAGAGAAAAAAATTACTCCAAAGGTTAAGTTGATTAAGTCGATAAGGGAAAGTTAGGTAAGTGATATGAGGCCTATGTATTTATTGGGAATTAAACCGTTTTCTGACGGTATTCATTTTAAAAACCTCACATGATATCAACCTTGACATTGCTTTCTCTTCGTTTCCTGGAAAGGCGAAGAATTAAAACCATTTTGTAGAATTTTAATCAACTGACTTGAAACTCCTGGAGCATGAGCAAAGGGATCTACACCTCAAATTTGACAGAAAACTATTTGAACGACGTCAAATAAGACGTCCAATCTGCGCATGATCCAGGAGTTTCAAAGCAGTTTCTAACTGCGGTTGGAACATAGCAATAATTGAGGTGGGCGAGTGGCTTAGAGATTTGGTGGTCTTTTCTCGAAAGGTTTAGATTTCAATTATCCAGTTTACTCTTGACAAATGATATAAGAACGCGAAATACCATGGAGGCATTAATTAAGACTCTTTTTTCTTCCTCTTTTTTGTTTTATACGGCGCGGTGCGTGACAGAATAACGAGAAAAAGCTCATTTACTTTTAACATTCTAACACCAAGTTTATTTACAATGTTTCTCCTTTAACTGGGGCTTCTGCTATGTTTTTTCTCCTCAATCTAAATTGATTATCTAAAAAAATGTTATTTTTAAGTTTAAAACAACTAATTAGGTCAAAAACGTTCTTATAACGTAAGCAAGTAGAGAGAAAAAAAAAGTCAAAGTTCAAGATGAGAGGGGATTAAATTACTTACATTTTTTAAACCACGTAATTCATTTTCTAATTTAATTGGTTGAGAATCTTGCATAAAAAACGCTTTTAACATTCCAATTATCTCGCTTTTTTTATGTAAGTGAAAAAAACATTTCTTAAGTGGGACATTTTATGATCTGAAAATCAGAGTAGGGCACAATCATAATAATCTTAATCATATTTTTATTATGATTACGGACATGTTTATGATTACGATTACGGACATGTTTATGATTACGATTATACTCGTACTTTTATTCACGATTTTCCAAAAAAGCATATATGTACCTACACGGTGGTTCAGAAGTAATGGATCTCCCTTATTTTTAACTATTTTAGGTGTACAAAATGAAACTCGGCTAAAATCTACAAAATTCAAATTTACCCTGTAGCTGAGTTTCATTTTGTTCACCTAATAAATAAAAATTGCAGGAAATTTAATTCTCTATAAATTTGTACTTAATTATTAATTTTTTTCTAGGATGCACCATTTTCGGAAAATATTTTTTTTTTTTAATTTTATCTTGAAAACAGTGCGTCCTAGAGAAAAATGAATAGAATAAAATTAAAGAGAATTGAATTTCCAACAGATTTTATTTAGTGCATTTTTTCAAATCTGTAACGGTTTACGATTTACAAGCCTTTAAAAATTAACCTTCTTAATGGTTATACTTCAATAACCTTCTTACACGGAGAAGGGTCAACTTTTGATGGACTTTAACGCCTAAAATGTTTAAAATTTTGAAAAAATGAACTACTAGGTGTTAATGAAACTCGGCTAAAATCTACAAAATTCATATTTACCCTGTGGCTGAGTTTCATTTTGTACACCATTATTAGAGATAGGAAAAAAATTTAAATGTGAACCCCCTTGTTTTTAGACGAAGAATTGATTGCGATTGACGAATTTTGATTTTAGTGTACAGGGTGTCCCAGGGGGACATCAACTTCGTTATTTCAAATGAGAACCCTTATTTTTTATTTCAGATTCGTAAACTACGCAAAATTTGAAGTTGATTTGACTATGCATAGGACAACTTTAAAAATATTACAAAAATGCCAAATTTAGCTCTATTTTGCTCAAAATCCGTTAAAATTGGCCTGAGAAACCAAATTTTTTATGATTTCACTTTTTTCTTTCTTTTTTTTCAAGGATTCCGACTATCACAAATTCAAGCATCTAAACTTTCTGCATTACTAGTTATCAACTCTACTCATCATTATTTAATTGAGAACCCTAATTCTCCATTTCAGAAATTAAGAGAGGAGCTTTTTTCATTTTTGGAGAAAAGTTCCTGAAAACAGCTCCTCTAATTATTGTAATTTAAATTTTTTGGAGGAAAAAAAATCATAGAAAAATGCGAATTTCTGGAAAAATCGAATCATAGGTACCATTAAAAATAATGTGATTAAGATTATAATCGAAATTATGAATGGTCGTCTGTAATTTGGGGGTTCCTTATTCTTAGGTTATAAAATTAGATATTAATTTAATTAGACATAGATTACGAATGGACAGAAGGGGAAAAAAAGTATGAAAAAGTCGGGAGCTTTCACCGAGCTGGAGAGGAACAACCGCGTTCGGCGAAGGGTGACCGAATCGGAAAACAACGGCTAATTTACATCGAAAAGTGGAGACTAATAATAATTATTGGCTGGATTTAAAATTATCCTTCCTTATGTGATTTACCCCGACTTCCAAGTTATGTATGGCCACTTACGTCGGTCACGAATTTTTCGTAAATTTTACATGAACCATGAAGGCAAAAAAAAAAAAAAATGTCTGGAACCATCCCCGACGAAACCTTACCAAAAAAGCGTTTTTACGTTATAGTTTTTTTCTTCGAAAAACAAGATGTTTCCCGCATTTAGGTATTTTTGTAGGAGCCCAGGAGTTTTCTCGAGAAACCACCATTTCTGTAGGATTTTAGGAAGTTTTTCTCAATTCATTGTCTAAGAAACCTCATTTTTACATGATTTTTAGGAGTTTTATCTACAAAATGGCTGTGTCTTCTAATTAGGTGTACAAAATGAAACTCAGCCCAGGGTAAATTTGAATTTTGTAGATTTTAGCCGAGTTTCATTTTGTACACCTAGTAGTTCATTTTTTTAAAATTTAAACATTTTAGGCGTTAAAGTCCATCAAAAGTCGACCTTCTCCGTGTAAGAGGTTATTGAAGTATAACCATTAAGAAGGTTAATTTTTAAAGGCTTGTAATCGTAAACCGTTACAGATATTGAAAAATGCACTAAATAAAATCTGTTGGAAATTCAATTCTCTTTAAATTTTATTCTATTCATTTTTTCTCTAGGACGCACTGTTTTCAAGATAAGTTTATTTTTAAAAAAAATTATTTTCCGAAAATGGTGCATCCTAGAAACAGGGTAAATTTGAATTTTGTAGATTTTAGCCGAGTTTCATTTTGTACACCTAATAAAAGACTATATTTCGTTTAAACCCTTTTCTAGTTATGCATTAAATGTTTCGTTTAGACTTATGAGAATTTTTCGCGAAAGATATTTCAGTTTGGAAATAATACTCGTAATTACGGTAATCGTGGTTAACCAAGAAATAAGGAAGTTTATTCATCAATCGTCGTATTTCAGGTTAATTATTTATTACTTTTAGCTAAGTTCGGTCTTGTTTTTCCCCTTAAAAAAATTTATGATTCGTGCATAAATTAGAATCAGTGTCTTTGTTTGATTTTTATCGTGGCAAATTTACGACGCATGCGGGACGTGTAATTATTTTGATTGAAAGTCCAAAAAAAAAGTCGACATTCCGGTGAGTGATTATCGATAAACGTCTTGATCACCTTTAAAGAGACATTAAAATTCTTTTAACTTTTTGTGTGCCGGGAAATTCCGCGAGTGAAGAGACAAATTAAGAAATTGACATCCTGGGAAAGGAGGGCGAAACGCCCTTGAGGAGACCCGACCTCCCCGGAGAAATCTCCCACAATCACACTCAAATAGTTGAAAACTTACGAAACTTTCTTTGTTAACGACGGACTATAATTAACCGGACAACGGATACCGGATGCAAAAAATGGGAATTCGCGGAAAAATGCTTATAGAATAAGATTCTTTTATTAAATGACTATTCTTGACCTGTTTTGCCTTTTTTCAGTTCCGAAGTACTGGTTTGAAGAGATTTCAACGAAAACTTCCTTAAAGAGAAGTATCTATATAGGAGGGGGAAGTATAACGGAGGGGACGTAAAACGTAGTGGGAAGTATATGGGAGGGAAGTATAACGGAATGGGAAGTATATGGAGGGGGAAGTATAAGTGATGGAAGTATATGGGAGGGAAGTATAACGGAGTGGGAGAGAAGGACAATATAGGAGGGGGAATTTAAGGAGGGTAGTATAATCGAGGATCGTTTAAGGAGGGATCATGTACTTAGACAAAAAAAAAAATTTTTTTTTCGAAAATTCTCAAAGTTATTTTTTTTTTTTTTTAATTTTCTGTTTTTTTTTCGGAAAATTTTTTGAAGTACCAATGGAGGAA